>CAUYPK010034148.1:0-26327 GCA_963574355.1 Loris lydekkerianus
CCTCTCTCTCCTCTCTCTCTCTGTCTCTCTCTTCCCCTCTGTCTCTCCTCTCCCTGCCCCTCTCTCTCCTCTCTCTCTCTGTCTCTCTCTTCCCCTCTGTCTCTCCTCTCCCTGCCCCTCTCTCTCCTCTCTCTCTGTCTCTCTCTTCCCCTCTGTCTCTCCTCTCCCTGCCCCTCTCTCTCCTCTCTCTCTCTGTCTCTCTCTTCCCCTTCTGTCTCTCCTTTTCCTGCCCCTCTCTCTCCTCTCTCTCTCTTTCTCTCTCTTCCCCTTCTCTCTCTCCTCTTTCTGCCCCTCACCTCTCGTCTGTCTCCCTTTTCTCTCTTCTCTCTTTCTGTCTTTCTACTCTCTCTCTCACAGAAGAAATACTGTGAGGACATGCGTTACAGTTTCTTCGTGACATTTTGAGGATGACACTGTAACTCCTCTTACGGACTGGATAGAAGGGAGGGAAGGTTCTGTTGATCGAGGTCACCTACAGAGCATGCCTGTGGGCAACATGGTGATAACTTAAGTGTCAGCCTTCAAATATTTCTGCCGGATTAGGAATCTCACCACTGGGGTTCACTGTTATGGGCACCACTCCTATAACTGGTAATCCACGTAGAAGGGTCCCTTATGCCTATGACCCTATGGAAGGAAGGAAGTTTCTGTGTCCGTCTCTGTCTTTTGGCGTCCTTCTTTCTGCTCCTTAATTCCCAATCCGAAGAAGGGCCTTCCTCCTCCCCTCTCCACTGCCTGCTTTGGACAGATGCGATTGCACCTGCCAAAGCCAGCAGGGCAGTGAGCCATGGCAGAGAGAGATTAGGGGAGAGCTCGTCACCTGTGAGGATGGGCCACCAGTCTTCAGTAGAAAGGGATGAATAATTGTTTTAGGACTAAAGTCATGGTCATAGGGTGTGACCTCTATAATTGCAGTGTCAGAGCAGGGGCATTTTCAAAGGAAATTTTTTTCTGACATTAAAAAGGGGAGAATCTGAGGGTTGAAGCAGTCTAATGTGCAAATTTCTCACTCTTAGGCGTGACTGGTCTCAGATTGACTGGGGGGAGGCAGCCACACTAGTCACCCCAGGCTCTCCACACTGCCCCGCTGCTATTGCCCAACCCTGCCCAATCCCTGATCCACCCTGCTCAGCACAGAAAGTGCAGTGGGGACCTCTCCGTACCCTGGGTGGGGTTCAGAGTTCTCTTCTTTACCTGGGGCCACCGGCCTGGTGTGTGAATTCCCACGATGCTCATGTCCTCCATGCATTAGCTTCTGTGTGCACCTCTCCTTACATGCAGCTTCTGCCTCAGTTTCCCTGTCCATCTGTCTGTTGGCTCAGGCCTACGATAAACCTGCACTGTGCAGCTGGGGTCCTGACCCTGTCCCTGGCTGGACTGTCCTTCAAGTTAGAGGCATCCCAGATGCCCACAATGTTAACACTCCCAAGAGGAGAATTTTGGTACCATTTCTACAAATAACAACACAAGAAAATTATCAATAACAGTTCTTCATTGAATGAGAATCACTAAGTGCACACAAAGGGGTTTCTGTGTGCTTTGAAGGTAGTTTACTCCCTGGCCAAAGCTGCCAGTCCTTAGCCTGCATCCCTAATTAGTGGTCGAACTTTGGCTGCACGATTCCTTACCTTTTCCTAAGCCCCTGTTTTCTCCCCTGTGAAATGGGGGCTCAGGAGTTTGAGACCAGCCTGAAAAAGAGTAAGACCCTATCTCTACTTAAAAAGAAAGAAAGAGAGAGAGAGAGAGAGAGAGAGAGAGAGAGATTAGCCAGCATCGTTGCAGTCACCTGTAGTCACAGTTACTTGGGAGGCTGAGATAAGATGATTACCTTAGCCTAGAATTTTGAGGTTGCTGTCGGCTATGACACCATGGCACTCAACCTCAGGGCAATAGACTGAGACTCTGTCTCAAAAAACAAAAACAAAACAGACAAACAAAACAAAACAACAAAAAACACAATAGTTTTCAGAATTTTCTTGTTTTTAAGAAATTATTTTATTAATCACTAAGGTACAATTGCTCATTTTAAGTGATCGATCCAATAAAGTTTGACAAATGGATAAGCTCATTAACCCATGAGTTACCCCCAGTCAACATGTAGGAGATTTTCATACCCCTTAAACTTTCCCTTGTGACCCTTCCCAGTTGTTACCCCACCCCATCTTCCACCACTGGCCCCAGGCCAGTCCACATTTTTGCTTTCCATCACTTTAGATTTATTCTTTCTAGAACTTATGAAGAAAATAGTATAATATTTATCTTCTTGTGTCCTGGCTCATTTTGCTCAGCAAGGTGTTGTTGGGGTTACCCATGCTGTGGGCATGTTTTGGCACAGTATTTTACTCCTTTTTTTTTGGTGAACATGATGTCATGGTATGGACTATACCATAGCTTGTGTATCTGTTCATCAGCTGGTGGGAATTTGAGACGTTTCCAGTTTTTGTTGCTATGAATAAAGTGGCTGTAAACATTCACACATAACTCTCTGTAAGGACATCTGTTTTCTTTTCTCTTGGGTAAATACCTAGAAGTGAAATTGCTGCCCAGACTCTTTTCTAAAGTGCTTGAACTATTTCACATTTTCCACCAGCAGTGTGAGAGTTCCAGTTGCTTTACCTCCTTGTCAACACTTGGTGTTGTCAGTCTTTTAGACTTTAGTTATCCTAATCATGGTGCCATGTTTTCTCATTTTTGCTTTTAACCTGTAGTCCTGTGATAACTGGTGATCTTTTGACATGCATAATGACAATTTTGTGTATCTTCTATTGAGAAGGGTTCTGTCTATTTAAAAAATTTGTGGTTGTTTCCTTATTATTGAATTGTAAGAGTTCTTTAAATATTTTTTTGAGACAGGGTCTTGCTCTATCACCTGGCTGGAGTGCAATGGTGTCATAATAATTCACAACAAACTCAAACTCCTGGGCTCAAGTGATTCTCCTATCTCAGCCTCCTGGGCAGCTGGGCATATAGATATCCAATACCATTCCTGGCTTATTTTTCTATTTTTTTTTGTACAGATGATATCTCACTATGCTCAGCTTGTTCTCAAACTCCTGGCCTCAAGCAATCCTCCCAATTTGGCCTCCTAAGTTTCTAGGATTACAGGTGTGAGCCACTGCATCTGGCTGAACTCTTAATTCTTGATATATATCCTTTGTCAGATGGATGTGTTATAAATATTTTCCCCCATGAGTAGTTTGTTATTTAGCTACTTTCAAAAAGAAGATGGAGTCTTCCCTCTGAAATTTTGGACTCCAATTTTGATGGAGTCTAATTTATTACTTTTTAAAAGGGTCTTTTTTGGGGGTGCTGTATTGGTGCCTATCCCAATGTTGTAAAAATCTTCTATTTCTTATAGAACTTTATAGTTCTAGCATTAATGTCTGTGATCATTTTTTGAGTTAATTTCTGTGATGTGAGGCAAAGGCCAAGATTTTTCTTCTTTATATTTATTTATTCTTCATGCATATGCATGTTCAATTATTCTGGCACCATTTGTGGAAAAGACTATCTTAGTCCCATGGGATTCCCTTGGTTAGATTTGTCTAAAATCAGTCTCTCTTAATGTGTGTGTATATATGTGTATGTGTAACATACATATTATATGTGTTTATTTTCATTGTTGACAACAATGACTGGATTGTAGTCACTTTACTGTAAGGTAAGTCTTGAAACCAGATAGTATAAGTCTTCAGAATGTCCTTCTTTTGCAAAATTGTTTTGTCTCTTCTTGATCCTTTGTATTTTCAAATACATTTTAGAATTAATTTGTCAATTTGTTTTAAAAAAAAAAAAACTGCTGGGATTTTGATTGGGATTGCATTGAAATTATAGATCAGTTAGGGATAAATTTATATTTTAACAATCTTGAGTTTTGCAGCCCGTGAATACAGTATAGTCTCCCATGTATTTAAATATTCTTAATTTTCTTTCAGCAATGCTTTGTAATTTTGATTGTATAGTTCATGCACGTATTTTGTTAAATTTATACCTCAAGATTTTGTGGTTTTAGAATGTATCCATAATATTTTATAAATGATATTTCAAATTCCAATTTCCAGTGATCTGTTGCCAGCATATAAAAATGCAGTTGATTTCTCTATTTTGACCTTGCATGCTGTGGTCTTGTTAAACTCAGTTCTGTCCACATTTTTGCAGATTCCAGAGAATCTTCTCTGTTTCTTCATTTGTGATCCAGGGATATTGTGAGCATACCTACATTAGAGGGCTGCTGTGAAGACTACGGCTTCATATAAAATAAGGGCAACAAAACGAATAGCACCATCTTTATTACAGGCAGAATTTATCTATGCTGTTAGAAATAAGGGTAGGGTTTCCTCTTGGGAGGCAACAGTAACCAGAAAGGTGTAGTTTGGAAACTTCTGGGATGCTGAGAACAATCTGCTAATTGAATTGGGTGATGTTACATAGGTGTGTTCAGTTTGAGAAAAAATAGTGAGCTATGCGCCTAAGATACATGTGTGGTTACGTATTTACTGATTTGTTTTTTAGAGACAGGGTCTTGCTCTTTTGTCCATGCTGGGGTGCAGTGTCATTATCAAAGCCCACTGCAGCCTCAAATCCCTGGGCTCAAGTGATCCTCCTGCCCCAGCCTCTGAGTACCGTGTGTGGTTTTTTCGTATGTTCATTACACTTCAATAACAAGCAAAGAGAGAGATGGGCTACTAATGCTTTTTGAGTACTTGTCACGTAATTATCCGTGAAACATTCTCTTTAGATGGGTGATGTCATTTAACCCCATGAGCTGGATGCTGCTATGAGCCTCCCTTTGTAGAAGAACCTTACGGAGGCTCCAAGCTATGGACCCCTGTCCAAGTGCACAGAGTGGGTGAGTGGTGAAGGCGGATGTCACACTGATCCTTGTGCCCCTCCCCACTGTGCTGTGTGGAGCTGTGTCAGAGTTTGGTTCCAGGGCCCAGGGTCAGGTGGTTCTGCCTTATCCAGACAGAATGAAATGCTTCTGGGCAGAGCAGGCAGAAAGGGCAGCAAGAGAGGGGCCAGCTGGTTTCTCTCTCTGCATCACCCCTCACTGCCCACCTGCTCTCTCAGAACCAGTCCAGTGCCCACACAAACACTGTGTAATTGCCTGATCTGGCCTAGTGACCAGGGCAGGGGTGGGCGGACGTTTATCCTTCATTTAAAGATTGGAATGAAATTGTGGGAGGTGGTGCTCAAAAAGGGAGCTGCTTCAAAAAATGTGCTGACTGGTCCAAACATATCAGCCCCAAACACATGTTTCTGCTACCTTCTGTCACCCATCCAAGCCTTGGTTTCTTCATCTGAAGCTATTAATATTGCAAACTTTATACAAGGGCTCTGGAGATAATTAAGTGAGATGATGCGAGTTAGGAGGGGGAAGATGTAGGAGTCCAGGACTTAGATTCTCTTTCTGTCATGTATAAGGGGGATTTTGAGCAAGTTTCTTATACCTCTCTGGGTCTCAGTTTCCTGATCCACACAAATGGAAACATACTACCTATCATGCAGGGCTGTCATGAGATGCCACCTTCATGATCGATATTAAAATACCTAGCAGAATCTGGGAGGCCAGGAAGTGCTTGGTAAATCGTAAGTGCTTGGTAAATCAAAATGTTTATAAACTATAAAATATCATTCAGGAAGCTGTGCCCTTCTCCTGATCCTGGGTCTACATGATGCTTGCCCCTGAGATGCCTCTTGCCTGTTGAGTGGAGTAATCCTTCCCGGGAGGCTCACTGGGACACCCACACAGATTTATACCACATCTACAAGTCTCCATGACATGTGACTGAAATGCAGCTAATTGTCTTTCCTTTGGAACACATGGTGACAAGCAACTTTTCTGAGTGAACAGGGCAGGTGTTGGGGGTCTCCCTTCCCATCTCACCCTCCCGTGCCCCAACATCCTGTCCCATCCAAGATGGCAGACCTCTTGTTGAGATGTAACCACCACTGTGTGGGGAGCCAGGCAGGGCAAGGAGGGGGCCAAGGAGGGTCCTTATCCCAGCTATGACTTTCCACTTCCTCTCCCTTGGGTGGAAAGTCTGGGAGAACCCTGGTCTGCTGAGTGTGGGGCTTCCAGGGTCCTTTGGCCTCGCAGTCCTGGTGAAGCTTTATGTCCAAGTCTACAATTGAGGTGAGAGTAGAGTCAGTTGGAGGCTGATCCTGGGCTCTGCCCTCAACTTTCTGGTCTCTCCCTTGGTGACACGTATAGATGGGCTGAACCAGGCTGAGCCCACATTTGGGCCTTTCCTGCTGTTCTCAACTTCCCCTAACAACTCCAGGTCCCTGCCTGGGCAGTTGCCAGCTCCTTCTGCCTGGAACATGCTTCGTTTTCTCTTTCCCTCCACGTTATATAATGTGATGTCTCAGCATGGATGTAGTCCCTCTGGGAAGCCCAGTCTGACCCCCCTGGTCTGGGTCAGAGGCCTCTTCTCGGTGCCTCCATCACAGTACAGGGCACAGCAGAGTACCAGTTACAAGTCCCGGCTGCTTGCTAGGGTCCCCCTCTCCCCTGAGACCATCAACTCTCAGAACACAGGAGCTCTTGTTTCGTACCACGTCCCAGGGTCTGGTGCATGGTAGGTGCCAAAGAAATAGTTGTTAAATAAACGAATGCCCCATATGGGCATCCAAATCTAGTTTTCATGCATTAGATAGGGAGGCACCCAGCGTGGATATTTTTAACTAACAACTGGAAAGACTCTGCAATTTAAGACTTTGCGAAGATAACAGAAACGTTAGGAGAGAATACTGAGCACATATTCTAGAATAATAAACCTATATGGGTAACTTGAGGACACCAATATAGAAAAAACTACCCGTGGTATAGCATGGGGTGTTTTAGAACCCCACTATGTATCTGGTGAAAACCTGGGCTGGAATAGCTATAAGAAAGGGCTGTGTTTTGGCTCTTCCTGGAGAAACTTCTGATGTCTCTGTGAGGACAGTTTGTTCATCTTGCTTACATGTGTTTTGCCTCACATTACTGTTTGTTTGCAGAAAATTCCAAACAAAGTTTACTTTATGGGCCCTCAGTGATATCCTTCAATCATCCTAAGGAGTGCTGCTTCCTCTGGTATACTCTGGGAGCTGGTGCCTCCCCACTGCTGGGCACCCAGAGCTACACTAATGACCCATTACCTGGGCCTCTAAACCCCCTGTGGTTAACCCCCCATTGAAATCATTGGAAGGAAATTAATGAAGCAGGTTGCTCTTAGCCTCATACCTCTTTGGTAGGAAAAATTACTTTCTCGGTCTAGTTTGAGCTAAAAACAGATTGCTCCATGAGGCGGAAACATGGGCACCAGGGCAATTCGTGGTAACCATTACCTGTCCCTTTCATCCACACTGTGTGGCGGTTCATCCTGCATCACTCACAGCTATCCTCAGCTTCCTCTTCCTCTCAACTGTGGCAGGTAATCTGATTGCTTCACAGCACTTATTCTAACACATTGACGGATCTGTACCTATGTGCTGGGTATAACAAGGTAAGTAAGACACTGGTCACTATTTCTGAGGAATTCAGAGTCTAGATAGAACACATTTAAATAAATAAGCATCAAGGGGAGTTGTTTTTAACGGAGAACAAGGAAAATGCCATTCAAGGAAGCATGTGCAAAGGCACTGGGGCGCAAACATGTCAGGGGTGTTCAGGGAACTGGAAGACACCCAAAGTGACAGAACTCTGAGGGAATGTGGGAAAGATGACGGCTGGAAAGACTGAAGGGTCAGGCTATGGCCAGAATATCTGCCAGCTGCTTATAGGTGTAAGAGAATCCTGAGTACTCCTAAGCAGAGAGTGACATTGTCAGAAGGGTACTTCATAATAATCCTCCTGGCAGCTATGAAGGAGAAGGACTGAAGCAAGAGAAGACCAGAGGCAGAGATGCTGGGGAGGGGGGAGCTGTGACAAAGCCCACCCACGGGGCAGCTGTTTTCAGGGGAGAGAATCTTGACAGAAGCTACTTTTGAGAAAGATCACTTTTGCAAGACAAGTTTGGATTCCTTCCCTGGGTCCCCTTGTTTTGATAATTAAATGACCCCAAAACTCCTGCCCAGGACAAATGCAGATCCTAGTGGTCTCAGAGAGGGAAGATCAGTGGCAACCACAGTTTATGGTGCCCAGTGAAGGACGATCACTTCCATCTTTTCTCCACCCTCCCAGGCCATACCAGGACTGTGTCTCATCTCAGGAGCTTTGGAATTGCAGTCTCACTAGTTTCTGAAGTATGCCAGTAGTGACACCTGATTGCATGGCAAAGAAACTTGGGGAATGTTCTGCCCATTAACACATTTTAATGAACATCAGAAAATTTTGTGACCCTGACCTGGTCAACTGGTCTTACTGCTGACCTTGAACAGAATACTTCTAATCTCTTGACATCTGTTTTTCTCCTGAAAATGGGAAAGGCAAAGGTAAATCTAAGGCCTTCCCACTCTTAATTGCTTACAGGTCTAAGCTTTAGGTTCCTGGTCTTGAACCCTTCAGAGCTAGTGAGTAGCTAGGGGTAGCTGTGACTGACTGACCCTCAGAACAAGTCCTTTGGCAACATCCTACTCCAACCTTATGCCATGTTCTTGAAGCCCCCTTTGTCTAAACCCACTGGTTGTGTTCATTTTTTTGTTGACTCAAGAGGGCACCCATGTTAGGCTCTAGAGAAATTTGTGCAAGAATTTTATAAACGTGATGAGGATGCAGGTTGTGTTTTTACTTGTCATTGGAAAAGAAGGAATATGGGTGTGTATGGATAGCTGATTATGAAAAGTTGGCCAAGGAACTGGGTGTGGTTTCCAATACTTGGAATGTGGACTTTCATTCCTGGGTCTCTGGAATTTCAACTCTTGATTTTTGCTCCGTAACAATTCTTTACATTTCAGCATTTCCAGATTCTTTTGAGTTCCCCCCTCAATCTGTGGGTTGCATGACCTCCCCCGAGATAAAGTTCACCTCTGACTTTTGAACGTGTTCCTGTCTGCTGGGAACCTCTGCTTCTGTGTCCCTCAGCTCCTTTAACTTAGCAAGTTCCAGCCTGAATTGATCCCTTTTCCTGCCAAACTTGCTCTCCTCCTCTGTTCCCTGTTTCAGGAATGACTTCCTTCTCCACCCAGGACCTTGGGTAGAAGCTGGGAGTCACCCTGGATTACTCCCAGACCCTCACGCCTATATTTGTCAATCACAGCATCCTGCCTGTTTGTCTTCTAAAACATGTCTCCCTAGGGATGGCTCCTTATCCAAGGTCAGCTGGTGCCAAGTTCAGAGACTCTTCTCAGCCACTGAATAATTAAAACAACTTACTCCCGTTTGGTTTCCCACCACACGTCTCCCCCTCTTCCTGTCTGATTTTCTCTCCGCAGCTACAGAGATTGTTATAAAACTGCAATTCGTGCTACGTCTGTCTTCTACTTGAGCTCTTCACAGCCTATGGAAGAGTTCAAATTCCCTCGCTGGAGACATGCAGCCAATGTGCTCTTGGCCCAGCCTCCTGTGCCGATCTTCCATGTGTGCATTTTATTTCAGCCACAAGAGACCATCTGATGTTTCCTGGATGTACCTTCTCCCATCAAAACTCTTTTCCTTTCACCTACCTTCCCTGCTGCTTGGTTTGACCACCCTTCTAGCACTTTTCTACTTGACCCTGCTGACCCATGACCCCTGTTGACCTCTCAAAACACATCCCTTGCCTTCTTTCCCTACTTCTGTGAAACCTTCACTGTTGGCATCCAGGGAAGACATCTTTCTCTTCTATAGTCTCTTTACCACATGGGAGAATGTGTCTTCCAGGGACCAAGGCTCCCAGGGCTTTGGAGATGGGGAAGATGTTCCTTGTAAATGGAACCAATCTTCTTGCCTTTCCCCTAAACCCCTCATCTGTGCTCCTGCTGAGAACTATAAGGGAAAGGCAGGAATGTGGCCGATATGGAAAGAGGTCACGTTCTCAAAATGCAGTGATTGTGCACCAAAGAGTTCTTGACATGGTTGGAACATATGTTTTTCCATGCATCGTTTGTTAGATTCTGAGTGGTAAAATTAGACATAACTGAAAAATGAATTATTATTCACTTTTTCCTACAAATTCTGAGTAAGAGTTGCATTTGTAGTCTTGATTGATGAAGCGCAGTATTGACCTCTGAGTCACTGGAAGCCGGCATTCATAGGTGGCACAGCCATTGACACAGCCCTGTGAGTAATGATGCAACCGTCAGTAAAACGCGCTACTAGGGAGCTGCATAGGCTCCGAGATGTATATTGCTCCCAGACAAGGAGGTTCTGAAATGTAATGCCATCACTCCTTTCCTCTCATGGTGGAGACACAGAACTAGCCAGAATTAGTACGTTTGAAAATAAAATACACAAAGAGATTTGTGTCAAAGAGGATTCTCTATAGACACAGAAGTAATGGGGTATACATATATATGCACATATACATACATATACACATACATATATACACACACCTTTATTACATCCACCTATCTAGATATAAATGTATGTATTTATTAGGAGGAACTTGCTCAAATGACTATGGAAGCTGAGAGGTTTCACCATCTCTTCTCTCAAACTGAAGATGCAGAAAGCAGGCGGTGTAATCCCAGGCTGAGCCTGAAGTCCTGCAAACTAGGGGAGCCTAAGGTAAAAATTCTAATCCAAGGGCAGAGGAAGACCCATGTCCCAGGTTAGTCAGGGCCCTAGTGATGCCCACTCACACTGAGGAGGGCCACTGGCTTCCCTGATGCGCTAATTCCAATGTTAATCTCCTCCAGAAACACCCTCACAGACATATCCAAAAATAATATTTAACCAGACACCCAGGCACCCCGTGGCACAGTGAAGTTGACAAATTTCTATCCCAAGAGGGCTTCTGGATGTGCATAGGAAGAGGTGATGCCTGGACGCTATGAAGCATATTCACATACCCTGATTGGACAATAAACAAGCACGTTATGACCTCTTCTTTGTCCATCTCCCAAGTCTTCCTTGATAAATCACTAGGCTTCACATGGGCCCATAAATTTTGTAATATATTTTTAAATTAAATTGATTATATGTCAGGACCCCACCAAAATGATTTGCTCAGGGTCCATTGGGGCAGTTCTGCTCTGAAGATGACTTTATATATGTTTTGAAATGCCCTGGATCCCCAAAGGGAGCAGTCGCATTGCTTTCTAGTTCACTGGCATAAGGTGCAAGCGGCACGGACTGTCTTTTATGTTGGGCTATCTCAAAAAGTGCTCCAAATTTGATAGCTAGCTGCCCATCTGTTTTTAAGGAATGTGAGTATAGGAGTTTAAATAAACAGACAAAACTCTGAAGGGAAAATGCCCAAGAGAGATTGAATAAAATGATGCTCACAAGATGCTTCCACAAAGGTACCGAGCTGTGCAGGTCTGGATGGTGTGAGCAGGTATCATTACCTTAATTTTAGAGGTAAAGCTCACATGCCTGGTAAGAGATGTGGGTAGGATTTGAGCCCTGCAAATCTGATCTCGACATTCATGTTCCATCTATTGTATGATCCTGATGTGGGTGAACTAGAAAGCAACGTGACTCCACTGCGTCATCTCTAGTGGGTGTGGGTTTTAAAAACACAGACGTTAGGAAAGTGCATACAGCCAAACACCTGGAGAAATGACCCCTATTTCTAAGAGCTGTGTCAGGAAGGCCAAAGCACAGAGGAGCGAAAGCTTTTGAAAAACCTCTACAAATAAATGTGAGGTTTTTATGGTGCTGTTTGGACATAGGTGGTGGGGAAGGGAGGAGAGTCCGCCGCATGGAGTTGACGGTGTAATGTTGACAGTTATTGGTGAGAGAGAACACCAAGCCTCTCCATTCATCAAGGCAGAAAGCCTTTAATCTGAAAAGATTGAAACTCAAGATAGGAAACAGGAGAGAACACTTCACTGCTCTTAATTAATTCAGCTCTTCAGTCCCAAGTGAATTATAGCCCAGGGTCTTGAAAGGACTCGCAGGAGTCTTTGTGAAATTCCCGACGTCATATCTGAAAAACTGGGAGGGAGAGGGTGCCAGCAGCCTGGGGATGGACATGTCACACCTTGATCTTCAATACTTGAATGCTAGAAATTATGGGCTCAATACCAGTCTCTTGCAATGAACTAGAAACAATCTTATTTTAGTGGTGCAGGGGTTCTGTGTCCTTAGAGAAGTTGCAATCAGTTTGGAGCCATAACAGGTTCACTGACAAGTACGAATTCCAAAATATCCTTGTTTCTCTTTTAAAAAATAAATCTCCTAGACTGGTGTTGTGGATATTTGTTATTTTTTTCATCTCCCCATCATTTGGATTCATTTGGGGGAATTCTCCACTTTATGGATGTTGGCGAGACGAGGAACCTATTTTCCACCAAAAACCGGATGATGCCACATGTTCCATTTCCCAACTTCACTTGCAGGGAGGGGCTTTGGAAGCTGTTCTAGTTCTGGCCAATCAGAGGCCTGGGTTTAATTAATGCTGAGGAGCAGAGACAGTGAGTGACAAATCAACCCTCGTGATTTTCTAGGGGTGCTGGTAGAAGCAGCATTTAAGATAGAATCCTCCATCCATGCCAGGGCGTTTGGAGGGACATTAGCTGGAATTTCTGCCCATTCAGTTCTGCTGTATGATCTGTGAACCTGTTCTTGATCTCTGACCAATTCTCTATCCCTCCATGGCCTTGGCGAGCTTCAAAATAACCTTTTAACAAATAATTTCAAGGCTTAAACAGCCACAGTTGTTTTCTGTTGTTTTAATGAATCACCATGAAAAGATGGCCATGCCTTATAAATCAGGGTTATTAGCACAAACTGTGCATTTTGAAGGTAGCAGGCATTTGTGACTGTCACATTAAAATGAACAACAGCATCCTGCACCCCCACAATAGTGAGGTATAAGACATTGCAGTGAGGTGGAGTGGAAGTTTACACCCCCGATGTTGAGTAATTGATCCAGGCAGGTTTCTAGGGAGGTCTTTAGTGGCTGCTCTGGCAGACACAGTAAGAGTTCTCCAAAGATGTCCCTGTTTAATCCTCAGAAACCGTGAATATGTTAAGTCACATGGCATAGGGAATAAGGGTGCAGATGGAATTAATGCTGTTCACTAGCTGTCCTTAAAATAGGGAGCTGGTTCTGGATTATGTGGGTAGGACCAATGTAATTAGCTGGATTATTATAAGTAGAACAGGGAGGCAGAAGAGAGAGGCAGAAAAGGGGATGTGAGATGGCAGCTGGCTCTGGGAGCTCCTCACTACTGATTTTGAAGATGAAGTAAAGGGACCTTGAACCAATGAACGCGGGCGGGCTCTAGAAGCTGCACACGACAGCTTTCAGAAGGAACATAGCCCTGTTGACACTTTGATACGAGCCTAGAGAAATCTGCGTCAAATCTCTGACCTCCAGAACTTCAGGATAATAAATTCGTGTTTCTTCAGCCTCTAAGTGTGTCACAGCAGCAATAGGAAAAAAACACACATTCCCTGCATTTCTGCCATTGGCCTTCCCTAGCGGAGTGTTTTCTGTATGATGTTTTCAACAGTTTTCAAACGGTACTGGGTGGAGTCCTAAGGTTCCAACAGGATGTCTCTGGGGCCACCAAGAGGAGGAAATAGGGAAGAGAAAGGCAGAAGCAATAAGACCGTGGGTCACCCACCCACACTGCCACCAGAGCAATACCACTTGTATCTTTTAAATATCAGAATTCTAGGAATACTGCTTGCAAGCCATCATTGACATCATAGATAAAGGCATCACTTGGAACAAATGATAACATTTATTGAGCATTTCCATGTGCCAGACACTGTACTTAGCAATCTATATAAATTACCGTATTTAGGCCTTATAATGGCTAGAAGAGGTGGGGGTCATCTTTAGAAATGGGGAGTCTGAGGATCAGAGAAACAAAGTAACTCATCACAGGAGAGCTTGCAGACAACTGAGCTCACATGTGAGCTTTTGCAGTCTGTAGAGGTCTCTAGAGTCTGCACTCTTAGGAGAAGGAATCGAGTTTTTGACTGGAAAAGAGTTAGTTTGAGTATCACATTGATGGCACAAGTGCATTTTGTGGCAGTGGCAGATGTTTATTTGGGAAAGAGGTAAAAACTTGCATTTGGATTCAAAACCATAATGACATCAAAGCATAGGTAGGTCAAGGCAATGGATCAGGTTACTGGAAGGTTTGTGGCAGATGGGCATTTCCATTGGGTAGATGGTCACCACCTTCTGGGAGTGTTGCAAGTCTAAGATTCCGGGACTCTGTGATGAAAAATTCCTTTGCACAGCAGAGTGAGCTGCCTTACAAGGTTGTGAGCTCCCTGTCACTGGTATCAATCAAGGAAAGAGCTAGTTTGAGTGGGGGAGAAGTTGATTTAAGTTCCTGTTTAGATGTACAATTCTAAAATCTAAGGGTTATTGAGTGCAAGGCCAAATATTCTAAAGCTTTAGTGTTTAGTATTAAGCAACTGGATTCTCCCTAGTTTCACTTAGCAGAGAAAATTCTAGACTGACAAATTCAGCTTCAGGATGGTACATATAACCTGTGGGGTTTGGGTTTTATTCCAGAGGATATGGGGCCTATAGCATCTGTATCTGTCCTAACCTCGGCCCTAAATCACAGGCATTTCAGAGGGAGGAGAAATTGGATCAGGGTAGAGCAGTTGTTACAGAGGCCCAAGTGAGAGAGACACATTTCTGGGCCAGAGCAGACAGAGCCAGAAGGGAAAGGGGAGGGTGGAGGCCAGGACCGCGCCCTGGCGAGGGCTGGGCTGGATGGAGCTGTCCAGAACGGGTGGTGCTGGTGCCTGCAGGCTGTGCGAACACTAGGGCACAAGACAGTCCAGGGGGAAGCTTGTCTGGGGAGGAGCCCTGTGGGAAGTGGGTCATAGTCTTGGATGACTCCACTGATGAGTTAGTCAAAAGTGGGTCAGGAGCTGGAGGTTGGGCGTCAAGACAGGTGGAGCCCTGTAATTCCTACCCTGACTGGCATTGAGTGAACGGGTGAGGATGAATGTGAGCCTCAGCACAGCATAAGCTTGGCCTCTGGGTGGGATATGGTCCTCTGAGAGGGCTGGACGCAGCAGGAGAGAGAGAGTGAGAGAATGAATGTGAAATTGCCTGAATCCCAGAATCACTACCACCCTGTTCCCCGTCTACTTAACAACTTCATGTTTACCAGGCACAGGGAAAAGCACAGTGTTCTGGGAGATTAGCTCCCTTCCCGGCAAGCCTTCACCAGCCATCACCTCCTTCTGGCCTTCAGACTGAACTAGTTCATTTTCTCCAGAAATTCTCCATGACTACCTAGGACTCTAGGACCATCATGTTCCCCACCACTAGTGTTTTGCTCTGTTAATCTTTAATTCTATGATATCAACACCCTAGCTTTCCATTCCCACACATGCAACCATCTGAGCCTCAGTTTCACTATCTGTAAAATGGAGGTAATGAAAGTGATCATTATTGCATAGACAGGTAATACAAGTAAGATTCTCAGTGGATGGCGAGCATTCCGCACAAGGAGATGCTAAACCATAACATGAGAAGGCAGACCACTCTCATGGGATCAGATGGTACTGATAAAGTTTGACAAGGTTTTGTGGAGAGGAGGGTAGAGAAAGAAAGACGCACACAAATGGAAATGAGACCAGGGGCACAGAGTCAGGAGAAGTAGGATGATAGTTTGGTGTATGTCAAGGCCAGGGGCAAGGGATGACCCAAGTCCACATCACCCAGATGCACCTGCTCACGATTTTATCCAGCCTCTGACTCCCAAGTGGCCTCAGTGAGTTGGGCTCAGGACAGGGTCAGTCTAGCTGTGTATGTCTGCATGCACCCGGTCATCTGCAGAGTCTGGAAAACTTACTTTAATTTCTAGTTTTTGCTGCTGACATACTGTGTGACTTCATCCTGTCTATTTCCCCTCTGTATGTGCAAATGCCTTCTGCTGCAAAATAAGAAAGCTGGGTCATGTTGTCTCAAAGATCCCTCCAAGCACTGGCTTTATGGGATGCTGAGCAAGTTCAGTCTGATCCAGGGAAATAAATAAGTCAACCAGAATGACAGGTTTAGAGGACCTTTCATTTTTATATCCATAAACATGATCTGGTCTTCAAGACGTGTTTACAGTCAAGGGGTTCTGAGTACCACATTGGCAGTACCACCAACTTATCATCATTTCTATTTCCTTTATTTCTTTTCCTGTCTTGTTGTATTGGGTGAGTGCTACCATCTTCCTAGTGCCCTTGAGTCCTAAATTACCACAGGACACTACCTTCCTGATTTTTCTGTCCCCTTACCATTCTTTCCCCTATTATACCCCTAGGGGAAGAGATATGATCTGTTCAGAGTGGCAGAACAGACCCATTTCTGGGCATTGGGCTATCAACTGTACCATAGTTCTAGATATCTTGAATTAGAGTCCGCCTAGGACCCAGGAAATTGGGATCAGACCTAAGCCTTAGGGTATGGAGCAAGATCTAGACAGGCCCAGAGACCATCCCACAGGCTGGGTTCCAGTGGCCAATAATAAAGACTAATGGCTAATCTTAATCAAACACATACTGTTTTCCTAGAGTTGGGTTAAACCAGTGGTTCTCAAGCAAGAATGATATCAGCAGACTTTTGGAAATGTCTTGAAACAGTTAGTTGTCACAACCAAGGGGGAGGTGGGCTACTGGCCTCTAGAGGATGGAGGCCAGAGACCCTGTGGTGTGTCCAAGATTGCACAAATCAGGCTCTTCTGTTGTTACACCATCCCCATCGTCTGGATGGGGAAACTGAAGATTACATACATGAAGCAATTTGTGCACGTTCACCAGGCTAGATCATGGCAGAGCTAGGCTAGGGTTCCAAGTCTGGCTAGCTCTAACATCTATGCATCTGTTACTCTGATGGAGACTAACAGATCAGGCCAACTGAGCATACAGGCCAGGACAGGGTTTGTGGCAGGGGAATTGATTGTCAGAGGTACCCCAGGAATCCACAGCTCCCTATAGCCCAGTAGGCACGTAGTCTTACTGCCATTGCAGAAGAACAAGCAATGTTCTCTTAGCCCCTACTGGCTGGGGGCGGGGTCTCCTAGGAGTTTTGGATTGACCTGGGGTCTACTCTTGACTGTTCCCATTTGAGCTAAGCTGGAGAAGGCAGAGCCATTATCCCAGTGACTTTAGCATCACAGTCCTGTGACTCTGACCTTTACAGCATTGGGATTGAGCCCTGAGAGGAGGCTGGCTGATAGCTGGAGGCACACGCTCAGTCAAGCAAGTGGCATGGCAGCTGGCCAGGTGTCAGGCCTCCTCCTCCTCCTGTGTTCTCTGCAAATATACTTGGGATATCAGCACAGAGGGGAGTCAATAAAGGCATGGACACAGTTCTGCCACAAGGTAGGCCCCCCATAGTGAGTGAGTGAATAAATCATAGGGTGAATAAACACATCTTCTGTGAGGTCTGGAATACAGTGGAAGGGCTGGGCATGGGTGATGCTTGGTGAAGGAGATGTTGCCAAGTCCCCAAGAGGGGCCAGCAGAGCAGCAGCTGGGGCTGTGCCTTATAGAACTCAAGCCACAGGAGATATTCGGGAGCTTGCGTTCCAAGTACCTTGGGGCTTGACTAATTTCTGGACTGCATCCTTGGAATGCTTTGACAACCAGGCTTTAAACTTAGCAACCTCCAGCCCCAGGGGAGACAAAGCTTAGAGCCCTCCTCCCCAGAACCTCCTCTGGGTGAGAGCTGAGGCCACAGAGGGACTCAGGAATTTGGTTGGTTGTTCTTGAGATGGAACTTTTTCTCAATATTCTGGTTTCTTTTCTCTTGGCTCTTTCTAAGACTGTATTTATACAGAAGAAGTGGCTCCAGGAAATCCAGAGAAATCGGCTAAAGTCACATAACTCCGGGATCTTCACTGTTTTTTTTTTTTTTCCCCCCCTTCTATGAAGAAAAGGAGAGGAGGGGACAGAGGGGACTGAAATTCACTGAAGGTTTATTTTAGGTTGAGAGCTTTTCATGGTCACATTAGGGAGTTGGTGAAGTGCCCTGCCTCAAAGCACAGTGCCAAGAAGACGGGGTCACCAGCAACCTGGGTGGGTGTCCTAACATCCCTAAACTTTAGTTTACTTACTGGTAAAGTGGGATGTCTGTACCTACTTTCTAGAGTTGTGATGTAGATTTAATGAGCTAATGCACAGGATGTGCTTAGTCCAATGGCTGGCACAGAACAGGCGCTCACTAAATATCAGCCAGCACTATTCCTATTTTAAATCAGATACTCTCAGCCACCGTGGGAGGTGGCACTTACTGTGTGTATGAGGAAGCCAAGGCTGGGGGGGGGGGGTAGAGGGTTACTGTGATGCAGCTGTTCTCTCAGTTCCTCTGACAGGTCACTGCTGACCTCCGGGGCTGGGTTAGGTGTCCCAGGGCCCTGCACTTCCCTCTCAGCTCCTACTGCAGCGGGCCAGCACTGTGAAGTCACAGCCCCCTCCAAGCTGCAGGTCCCTGAGCACAGCCTCTGGGCTCATTCTCTGCCATGTCCCCAATATGGCTCATTGATAGGTAATTCAGAACCATTTGACCCAGTTGTCCGAATGGTTTTGTTTCTTTCTGATAGTGCGGGTGTTTGCGTGTATTCTTTCTTAGGAATGATGAGTAAAGTGGGTGTCTGAGGACATCTTTTAGCTCTTACCAGGTCTCTTCTCTTAGTGACATGGGGGCATAGTGACAATGGGGAACCCAGCCCATTTCCCTATCCTTGCTGTCCAGCTGTCTCCAGCCATTTCTAAGGAATCCAGGACACAGCCCGAGATTCCCAAGGAAGGAAGGTAAATGTGACATGTGTCCAGTAGGGATGGGGAGTCAGCTATATGCTTCCTTGGTACAGACAGATGCAAATGACAATGGGTCCTTGCAAGTCACAGGGAAACAATGGCAGATTTCAGCATAGGACTTTTAATCTTTCAACAACTAAGTTTATTCCTTCCACTTTTCACTCCTAGCTTTTCCAGTTCTCCCATCTTTTGTGAAGATTGCTAAATACAGACCTCGGCCAGCTGCTGGAGGGTGAGCCCATTCCGTAGAGTAGCTGTTCCTCATTCATTCATTCATTCAGTGTTTCTGGCCTGTGTTCAGCGCCAGCTACTGTGCCAAGCACTGGCAAAAGGAGCCAGGTCTCTGCCCTGTGGAGTTTGTAGTCATGCAGGCACATTAAGGAATCCATAATTATAAGCAGATATAAGTGGTCTGGGGGAAAATAGTTGTCTGCAGTCTGGGGAGTCAGAGAACACTTTCCTGAGGAAGTAAAACTGAGCAGGAGCTGAACAACGGACAGGAGGTGGGTAGCAGTTGGTAGTGGGAGAATGTTCCAGACAAAGGGGCTGGTGTGTGCCGAGTCTTCCCAGAGAGTTTGAACTGAAGAAAGGCCATTAGGGCAGGAATCTGGAAGCTGGAGGACTGCAGGGTGTGAGCCATACTGAACGCACAAGCAGCGGTTGCCTGGAAGGGGTCTCGCTGGTGCAGCTTAAGATTTGGCTTCTGCTCTAAGAAAATTGGGAAGCACAGAAGCTTAGAAAGCTGTGAAGTCCAGTTCATTTTGTTCTTGTTCTTCTTTCTTTTCTTTCTTTCTTTCTTTTTTTTTTAAAAGATTGTTCTGGCTGCTGTGGGGAGAATGAAAGAGGCCTGAATGGATGTGGACAGGGCAGTGATGGACACGTATGAATGTCCAGGCAGAGAGAATGATTGTTTGAGGCTCAGTGGAGGTGCTGGATATGGGGACCAGAGCTTGTGCAACAGGAGGAGGTGGGGGCTGCGGTCAAGGGGTTCATCAGTGGAGACTTCCAGCTTTCTGGTTTGGCAACTGGAAGGATGAAGGCCCCACTTGGAGATGCCAAGGACCCTGACAAAAGGTGAGGTTGGGTGGACGTAGGGAGGCTGATGTTGAACCTGGTCTTGAACCCACGGAGTGTGGATCCAGAGCCTGTGAGACAGTGTAGATGCTCCTGGACAGTTAGATGTCTATGCACTCCCCTGCTGCTCTGGGGTCTCTAGAGAACCAATTCTAGAACTTACTTAAACCCAGTTTAATCTCTCTGTTGTTGTCAAGTTTTGACCGGGTCAGAGTCAAGGCACCTGGATTCCTTTTCTTTCATAGTAAGGTTTTTGAGTGTGAAAAAGGAGTCCTCCCAAAAGATAAAATAAAATGCCATTTTGAAAAGGCTTCACACGGGGCCTGGGCAATGTATCCTCCCAGGGAAAGGTCTGAGCCCGGGCTGGGAGGGCTTTTCCCATGAGCACAGACTGGTAAGAAGGGGACCATGAAATCACAGGCAGCATCAATCTTTATTCCAATTAAGTAAACACTTTTTTTTTTGATGATTTTTAACGTTTTCATTCATTTGTTTATTGATTCCTTTAGCTAACCTTGACTGAGAACTGTTTGCAATGTTGAAGAGACACAGAGAGAAAGACAGATGGGGTCTCAGCTCTCACGGAGATTGCACGCCAAGTCAGGTCAGGGAGACACTGGAAAACAAGGTAATTTTTGATGGCATTAGGGAAGGCATTTGAAGGGACCTGATGCATGAGCTAGCCAGTCATGCAACACTTGGGACCAGCCATGTGAGGGTCCTGAGGATACATTTTTGAGGAATAGAAAGGTGGCCATTGTGCTGGCTTAGAAAATAAGGGGCAGAGTGATAGGAGACGAGATGGTGGAGGCCCCAGGGGTGGAGGACTTTGTAGGCTGTGGGAGACTTTGCTCTGAGTTCACTGGGAGGGTACAGAAAGTTTTAAAGTGGTGATGAGATTTTCCTTGGTTGGTCACCCAAATAGATCATTCTGGCAGCTGCATGGAGAAGGGATTGTTGGAAGGTGAAGAGTGGAAGTAAGGAGTCCAACACGGGGGGCGTTGTAGTTGCCCATGGGAGAGAGACCAAGGCCTGGACCCAGATTCTGGTTGTAGCTATTGGCTTCCAAGCCTTTCTCCTGCTGGCTTAGGTGGATGACAAATGCCCCATGCCCAGAGGGACGCTAGAATTACTACTGTTATCCATAGCTCACCCTGGCTACCAGAACAGCTATTTTCCCAAACGAAGAAGGATGAATAGGGTGTAGTCATCTCTCGGTGCCCATGAGGAATTAGTTCCTGAACCCCCTTCAGATATAAATCCGAGGATGGTCAACTTCTTTATATAAACTAGTTTGGTATTTTTATATAGCATGTGAATATCCTCCCATATACTTTTAAAAATCATTTCTAATACCTAATAGAATGTGACTGCTATGTAAAAGTTGTTATACTTTATTGTGTTTTTAAAAAATTTTTATTGTTTTGTTTTATGATTTGTTAATTTTAGAACATATTTTATCTGAGCTTGGTTGAATCTGTGGATGTGGAACCTACTGATAGGGAGGGCTAACTGTATTCCTTTGCAGTAAGCGATCTACAAGTTTGATTTCTCTCATCTTTCTTTGTTATCACTGTTTTTATTTTTATCAACTAAGTCCCTGGCCCATGAATGACTTGTGTACTCTTTGGCAAGACCCAATAACAGAGATAGGAAGATGTACAGATGGACGTGCTCTGAGTTTGCAGGTGAGTTTGTGGTCTAATTCTAGCTGGTAACAGACATCTAGATTTTAGAAAATATACCTGGAGGTTGAATTGCATTTTCAAAAGCATGGAAAGCTGTGACTTGTTTAAGAAAAGCTGAATAGTTCACTGGGCCTAGAACATGATTGAGGGGCTAGAGTTGTGATTTTGGGGGGGCATATCAGGGATGAAAGCACAAAGGCTTTGATAGATGGGCTTTGGCAGCAGCAAAGAGCTAAGGAGGGCTTTAGTGCAGAGGAGAGCCATGTTCAGATGTATGCTTTGGAAAGATCACCCTGGTGCAGGGAGGGGACTGGATTAGAGAGGGAGGGGCTGGAGGCAGAGAGCTTGAGTAGGAGGAGGCTGCCACTACAGTTCCAGGGAACAACACGAAAGGTATTTAGATAGTAGAGGCAGGAAAGCCTAGTGGCTGGTTGGATGTGGAAGGCACAGAAAAGAGGTAAAGGCAGGTTGGGAGAATTCCAAGTTCTCTGGTTTTAGCAACTGGAAGGCTGACGATGATGTGGCAATAGATCGTCATAGTTACTGAAGTATCTTGCTGTTATATTTTATCAAATAAATGAGAAGATACTGTATGTTGCAAAATTTGCTTCAATTCTCTTCCCCTCTTGTGTCTTTGAAATCTATCTCTGCAGCTCCTGCCATCAAAACAGGGATTTCCCTCCTCTCGAATCTGGGTTGGCTGTGACCTGCTTTGGCCAACAGCATGTGGTGGAAGAGATGTTAGGTCAGTTCCAAGGCGAGGCCTCAAGGGGTCTTGTGGGTCGACTCTCGAAACCCTACCTAGTTGTTGTGTGAATGAGGCTCAGCTGCCGGATGGCCCAGCTGCCCGAGCAGCTGGCCAAAGATACACAAGTGAGCCTCAGCCCAAATTGCTGATCCTCAGAATCGTGAACTACCCCAGTGACTGTGGTGTTAAGCCAGCATGCTTTTTTGGGTGGCCACAGTTGTGGGATAGCAAAAGTGAAGCGATACAGATACTTACGAAATCAATGATGAAGCAAAAATCAATTTAGGAAGGGTGTGTTGCTGCAATTCTATCACATAAGCTTTACTGAGCTCTCTGATGCTGAGAGAGGACTGAGTTTGAGTAAGAAAGCCTCTGCCTTACCCATCTCATAAAGCTCCCAGGATATTTTGTTGAGTGAATCAATTAGGGGACATTTTTCCAGGAGATGCATCTCACTCCTTTGATGACTTTTGTTCCTATCCCTGTCATAATGGGGTTGGGCTAGAGCTGGATGACCAACAATCCTAGTTTGCCCGGGCCTCTCCTGAAAGTGCCACATCTTGAGGTACCCCTTCAGGTCCGTGTAAGCCAGGGTCGTTGGTCGTTACATCTGCTTTTCACTTTGCTATTCCTAAGCCAGCTGTGTTCACGTTCACCCACTGGCCTCCGGTGAGGTGGGCTTTCCTGGTGCTTGTGTTATAGACAGTGAACCTGAGATCCATCAGGTTCAAAGTGCTCCCCCAGAATCAGTGAGTGCAGCAGAGAAGAGAGACCTGTACCCAGGCCATCCTGCTGCTCATCCTGAGGCTCCTGCACACCTGTTGCTCTGGAGTGGTCACACCAATCCCTGGGCCCCAAGGGTGAGGGGCTACCTCTCAGACACATTCCCTGGCAGTTCAAACTCTTCTCCACTTTGAAGATATACAAACATATCTGGGAAGAGCTGGCACCAGGAGAAAACGGCCGATGGCTCATTCAGTAATCACTCTATGTAGAGCAGTGATTTAGGCCACTGGCAGTCCTGAGCCAACCCTCTGAGGCCAGAAGAACTGCCACCACTGATCTGAATATGGCAATACAGATGAGACTCCACTCCGGGGAAGGACCTTAGAGGATTCAGGAAAAGATGAGACGTGGGAGGGGAAAGGAGTAGCAACAGAGAACTGGTTTCATCTCTTTCAGGAACCTTGTTGATTCTTTATCATGAACTCTTTGTTTAAAAAAAAAAAAAAAATCCATTTTTCATACATTCAAAATTCCAAGCTGCCGAAAATTTCCTCCTGTGATGAGACGCATTCAGAACAAAACGTGTGGCCTGATTTGTCTTTCCCCGAAATCAAAGGCAGTATTCTAAAGAGACTGCGTTTGCTACACAAAGGTGGCAGATGTTTGCTGAGATTATAGCTGCACCAGCATTCCGCACGTTCAATGTTAGGAGCATTTCAGTTTTTGAAAAGAGAAACAGTTTTGTGTCATTCCTGGATACCCGGGAAGCTACTGGTACCTCCAGGATGGAGGGGAGCCACGGTCCCGGGGGTGGGGTGTGGCGAGGGTGAGTTTGCTCTCCTGTCTGGCTTCCCATTGCTGAGTGCTCTGAGTCCAGTTGCTGAGTAGACGGGGCCAGAGCACACGTGGGTAGGATGACTCAACCCACCAAGTGCTCCTTTAGCACCTGTGTGTATCTGTAGTGGTGTTAGGTCCTCCAAACAGGAATACAGGGCCTTCAAGATATTGCAATCCTGTTTCTTGCCCTCCTGGACTTTCTAGTCTAAGAACTTTCCAGATTCACGAATCTGGAAAGCCGATTCCAAAGCTGAATTAGTTTCTAACTTTCCAAACATATTTATCCTCTCTCATCGTCTGTGCTGGAGATCTGATAGTATCCCAGATTCTCCCCTTTCCTTTCCTGCCTGCAAATAATCAGCCACAGAGTCCTACATTTTCCGTGTCTATGGCCCCCACCCCCTGGGCTATGGACTGGTACAAGTCTATGATCTCTCAGGAACCGGGCCACATAGCAGAAGGTGAATGGCAGGGGAGGGAGTGAAACATCATTTGTATTTATGGCTGCTCCCCATCGCTGGCATTACTGCCTGAGCCCCGCCTCCTGTCAGAGCCCCCCAACCCTCAGCCCACGGAAAACTTGTCTTCTATGGAACTGACCTCTGGTGCCAAAATAACTGGGGGACTGTTGTGCCATATCTTAAAATGAAACTCAAACCCCACCTTCCTTTTCATTTTGCAAGGTAGATTTTATTTCTTCTCAACCTCACCCACCAGAAACACCTTACCATACAACTCACACTGTTTATCATAATCTGTTCACAGGTCTGCTCCCCAACTGCCCTGGGAGCTACCGAGGCTAGATTCAGCTTTCCTTTCTCAGTAGCTCACACAGGGTTTGCATCTGTTTGTTCACTGACTTCCTTGAATGAATGAATAAGTCATGGGGCAAATGGTGTAAATGGCCCATTGTGCCCTTCAGACCCCTTTGTCTGTCTGTCCTTGTTGGTGTATGACTTGTTTTTTGTTTCTTTTTTTTCCAACATGGCCAACTCCTATTCATCCCTCAAGGCCCAGTGCTGTGGGAACTCCTCCAGGAAGCCCTCTCTGATACCTTCTGCCTCTGTGGTTTGAATAACTTGCCCCAAATCACATCACTGGTAAGTTATTTGTCTCTTCCAGGGATAGCAAGTAGATTTAACTTCACGCTTCTCTTTTGCCTATTATTGCTTCTGGAGACGGTATGGAGCTGGATCATGAGGGTGGCTTTTCATTATCACCCTGTCTGATTCTTGTCTGTTAGAGGGGCAGGTTCATTTCCTCAGCAGCAGTAAATCTAAAGAACATGGCATCCGTAATAAGAGAGTGGGCGTGTGTATGTGTGTGTTTGCGTCAGCCTGCTGGTTGGTGTGGCTTCTGGAACTTTAAGCCTGGTCAGTTCAGAGGGACTAAAGCTTATGGTCTCAAAACTTGAGTGGAGAAGGGGCTTAAGGCTGTCCCTCAGCCTGTGCTCCATTCCCTGTGCCAGACGTTGGAGAAGAGGAGGTTCTTCTCATTCACAGCCTGCAGACACTGGGCATGAGGCACTATATTCTGATCATTAAAGGCAGGGATTAGGGTTTAGAAAGATGGGGTTGGAATCTCCACCCTGTAACTTTCTAGTGATATGATTTGGGGCAAGTTATTAAGCCTTTCCAAACTCCTGTTTCATTAATTATAAATAGGGATTTGCACTAAGAGTCAGCCTCCATAGAATAGTGCCAGGTACAGTGTTTCATTTTTATTTTTGATTGTGGTTAAAAACACACACAGTAACATAAAACTTATGATCTTGAGTTATAGTTCACCATCTTAAGTGAGCATCCCAGTAGTGTTAAGTACATTCACATTGTTGTGTAACAGGTCTACAGAAGTTTTTCATCTTGCAAAACTGAAACTTTGTACTCATTTAACAACTCTTTATTTTCCCCTCTCTCCAGCCCCTGGCAACTACCTTTCCACTTTCTGTCTCCATGAATTTGACTCTTTTAGATAACTCATGTAAGTGGAAACACATAGTATTTGTCCTATTATGATGGGTTTATTACACTCAGGATCGTATCTCAAGGTTCATCAAGGTGCAGCACCTGTCAGAATTTTCTCCATTGTATGTATAGACCGTGTTTTATACACATTCATCTGCTGATGGACACTTGGATTGCTTATGCTTCTTGGCTATTGAGAATAATTCCGCTTTGGACATGGGTATTCTAAAATTTCTTTGAGATTCTGTTTTTGATTCTTGTGTTGTATGTAAACCCAGAGGTGGGGTTGCTGGATCATATGGTCATTTTATTTGTAGTTTTTTTGAGAAACTTCTACAATGATTTTTGTTGCAATTATACCATTTTACATTCCCACTAACCAGGCACAAGGGATCTAGTGTCTCCATATCCTTGCCAGGACTCATTAGTTTTTTTTTTTTTTTTTTTTTTTTTTTTTTTTTTTTACATTTTCCCGGCCGTTT
>CAUYPK010034150.1:0-17194 GCA_963574355.1 Loris lydekkerianus
ACATACTCTACTGCCTCACCTGGGGAAAGGACCACAGGGACCTCACTCCTGCCATGAAGGCTACGTTGAACAGTTTGATGAGAATATTTCAGATTGTATATGAAACCTGCACATTGTATCCCTTGATTGCACTAATGTACACAGCTATGATTTAACAATAAAAATAATAAATTAAAAAAAAAGTACTACAACTAGGTTTCATTGAAAATGTTCCCATAAGCTCAAATAATTTCCATTTTATGTAAAAATATTTTACAAGAGAAAAAGGATGCTTGATACAGTGGCTTTTGGGAGGCTGAGGCGGGTAGACTGCTTGAGCTCAGGAGTTCAATACCAGCTTGAACAAGAGCAAGACCTTGTCTCTAAAAATAGCTGGGCATTGTGGCAGATGCTTGTAGTCCCAGCTACTTGGAGGCTGAGGCAAGAGGATCACTTGAGCCCAGGAGTTTGATGTTGCTGTCAGCTATGACACCATGGCACTCAACTGAGGGCAACAAAATGAGATTCCGTCTCAAAGAAAAAAAAAAAAAAAGAGAGAAAGGACAAAGAAATGAATAATGGTAGAACCTTTTAAAGACTAAGTAAATGCCATCAATAGGTCAAAGTAATCATAAGTACATGATATAAAAAGCTTTGAGACATTCAGAGGATAAAGATTAAATGAGGCAGTTTTCATTTAAGTAGTATGAATCATCTTTTATGAACGAATCAGAGTTAAAAGAAAGATGAGGGAGCCCCATACTACCCTCAACTGTTCATGTAGAACTTTTTTTCTTTAATTTTGTTAAAAATTTCTATTTTCTTCTTCCCCAAAGAATTTAAGCAAATAAGCATATGACTCTAACCATCACGAAATAAGAATTTTCAGCGATTGTTTGACAATAGCACTTATCAACAGTTATACAATTTACACACTATATTGATAGTCAAAATGCTTACTTCAGAAATATATTCCAATCTATAGATTAGCCAGGTTCTTGGCTTCTACATTATAAGCTTTCCTGCTAGAAAACTCAAAAGCCGAGAATTAGTGAAATACTGTAACCCAGTAATAGAAATGGTAATAAAATAATCATTATAATTTGGAAATTCTAACACCCTAATATAGAATGATGGATGCTTTAAGATTTCGATAATAAAAAAGGAAAGTGCTAGATAGTGTCTTTGAAATAATCTTATCCAACTGTCAAACTTGGGGGGGAAAGACGTTGAATATGGAGGACAAACAAGTAGAGCTGTGTCTGAAGCAATTACAGGATGGAGTGGAGGGCAGGCCTTCCCTGCCTGCACAGTGGCCTCTGAGGTGATTTCCAAGAAATCCCCAGTGCTTAGGGGTTTCACATATAAAACCGACCACATTCAAATCTTTTTATTTCCTCCTGAAGACAAAGGGGCCCCAAAAGAGAAAATGATTTGCCCCAGTGTTAGAGGAGTGTGGTGGTGTCTCAAGGTAATTGCCAAAATAAAGAGCAAGTAAAGTTTTAGTTAAAAAGGAGGTTTTATTGAGAAAGAGAAAGGAAAGAAAGCTAGAGAGACAGAGTAAGAGCAAGGTATAGGCTTACAGAGCAACAGACATTCCCCACAGACAGTGAACGTGTTCCCACTGTATTGACAAAGAAAAGGCAAGGAGGCGAAAGATACGGCCGGCAGTTAGTTCTCTTTTATACCACCTGAGTCAGGTCTACCGTGGTTCACAGATCACCTGGGAACCAGAGTCTATCTGCACCGGTGGACCTCCCACGAGCCTCTCTGAGAGCTCACTGGAGGATGGTCCACATGATAGTTAGTCTTCAGGCTGTTCTAGGTCAGCTGCAAGACTCTATTCTACCTGCTGTTAGACTAGACCAGCGGTTCTCAAGCTATGGGTTGCAACCCCTTGGGGGTCGAACAACCCTTTCACAGGGGCCGCCTAAGACCATCCTGCATTATCAGCTATTTACATTACGATTCATAACAGTAGCAAAATTACTGTTATGAAGTAGCAATGAAAATAATTTTATGGTTGGTGTCACCACAACATAAGGAACTGTATTGAAGGGTCGCAGCATTAGGAAGGTTGAGAACCACTGGACTAGACAGTTCTACCTCCTTTTGCAGTTGGCATACCAAGTTCTGATTGGTAGATTGGGAAGGTACTCCCTCCTCCCCAGGTGTGAGCAATCACTTGGAATAAAATTAAGGTAGAAGGCATCTAGATGGAGGCCTGGGGGTCTCTGCTTTGTCCTCCTTCTCAGGAGAGCCTGATTCCTGACTAACTACCTAACACATAGTTCACAGAGTTAGTCTGCCTATGGTCTACAGGTCTAAAACTGTACTTACTTTGTCTGCTCAGTTCGCCATCACTAAATACAAGACTGGACAACTTAATACAAATTTACCGTGTATACTCGAGTATAAGCCGAGTTTTCGTTGGCACAAAATTTGTGCTCAGTTCTGGTTTTTCGGCACAAATTTTGTGCCGAAAAACTCGGCTTATACTCGAGTATATACAGTATTTCTTATAGTTCTGAAGCTAGAAGTCCCATATCAAGGTCCACATAGGCTCAGTTTCTGGTACAGGCTATCTTCCTGGCTTGCAGACAGCCATTTTCTCTCTGTGTCCTCACAGGCCTTTACTGAGTGGGTGCTCTTGGAGGGAGACCTCTTTCTCTTCCTTTTCTTATAAAGCCACAAATCCTATTAAGATGTTTCCTTTATGACCCCATTTAATTAACCTTAATTATCTCCTAAAAGCCCTATCTCCAAGTACAGTCATATTAGGAGTTAGAGCTTCATCATATAAATTTGGGAGGGATACAATTCAGTCTATAGCAATGCCATAAATATATACCATAAAAGTATTTTCGTTATAACAGGCACTACTCCCTTGTTTCTTTAAGATAAATTAGAAGCTCACACACAGAGAAGATATTTTTCTTTTGCGATTTTTTTTTTTTTTGTTTTTACTTTCTTTTTATCAAATCATAGCTGTGTACATTAATGTGATCATGGGGCACCATACATTAGTTTCATAGACCGTTTGACACATTTTTATCACACTGGTTAACATAGCCTTCCTGGCATTTCTTATTATGTAAAACTTCAAACATATACCAAAGCAGGTAGAAAAATATAATGAACCTCCATCACCCAGCTCCAGTAATTAGGGAATGGTCAACCTTGTTTCCCCTATACACATACCCACATTGCTGTGAAGCAAAGCCTCGTTATACCATCTGAAGTATTTTAATATCTACCTCTAATAGATCCTTAAAAAAAAACTAAAACCAAAATATCATTAACCTACTTAAATTAAGAATAATTTTTTAATATCCCTATAGATCTAGTCAGTGCTCAAATTTTCCACTGTAGACACTCTCATTATCATGAAAGTTATTGAACTGATTACTAGTTCTCAATATTAACCTAATCTTTAAGACCAAAGGCTTCCATTTTTCCCCAGGACAAAAATTCCTCTTTCCTACTTTTAACTTGATTTCAATCTTTCTTCTTTGCAAAAGAAAACAAAAAAAATCACTGTTGTAGAAAGGGGGAGGAAAATAAAAGAATAACTGGCCATCCCTCATCAAATTTAAATGAGATAAAAGGGGACTTCACTATTTAGTTTCCACTTTTCCTTCTTTAAACTATTTAGTTCTAAGCAAACATAGTAAGTGCTGAACCCAACTCTTACTAACCCATGGAAGCCCAGTACTAAATTTCTAGAAATTTTACAGTCAGCTTGAAATTGGCCACAGTAGCATTTTACACCATGGAAAGTGGCACTCTACAAATCAATCCTCCTTCCCTAGCCCGTTGCTCCCCACTTACTAATACCAACATACGACTGAACAATGCATACCATGTTTAGTTCATATTATAACCTACTGCATCTGACCTAATTTAATTTCAAGATCAGGAGGAAGTTATTGAATTTAACATTCAGAAGAAAAGTTTAAGCTGGATTATGTTTTTTCATAGTTTGTCAGGATCAAGGGGTACTTTTACTTGCTTAAAGAATATCATATAATATTGTCCACCTTGCTATAAAACTATCTCTATTAATCAGTAATAAGGAGAATACGTAGCACTCTGGAATAGAATAGTTTAAACCTGGACTCTGCCAATTACTAGCTATTTTACTTCAGACAATTTACAAACATTGATATGCCTCAGTTTCCTCAACTGTAAGATGTGGATAACAACAGTATCTATGTACCTCATAGGGTTCAACAGTTAGTAGGTAGAAAGTGCTTAGAATTCTCTCTAATAAGTAATAAGCTTTACTCAATAAAGGCAACCTGGTATTACTATGATTTATTGCTGTCACAGTTTTATTGCTTTACAAGAAGGGGTAACTGTGGTAAAAACCAGCCAGCATTTGTCTCCTTGAAGTGATGTGGCCCAAGGCACATGCTAATAATATCTGTTTATATTTATATAATGCCTTCCAATTTTCAAAGCATTTTCACACTTTGCTTTAACTTTCAAAAAACCTTATCATAATCCTCATTTTATTTGAGAAAATTTAAAACAAGAATATATGGAGAGTCTGCTGTACCCTTTTTGATACCTTTGACACATTATCATGCAATACTTACCTGTAAAAAGGATAACTTATAAGTACTTGAGTATATATTACAGTATCCTACAAAGAGTAGGGTCTCAATAAACATGTTAAAATGGACTTATTTGGCAAATATGACTTACACATCCAGTTTTTTGCTCTAACTACCTTAGTTCTCTAATAACAGGCTGGAACTACACTGCATGTACCACAAGACACCCATGTAAAAGTAAAATTAAATTGTAAATACAGTACTACAAAAACTCACACTGTAAGATCTATCATGATATCATCTGATTGACTCAGAAAACCGGCAGAATAATTTTTTTTTTTTTTTTTGAGACAGAGTCTTACTCTGTCGCCCTCAGTAGAGTGCTATGGTGTCACAGCTCACAGCAACCACCAACTCTTGGGCTTAAGCGATTCTCTTGCCTCAGCCTCCCGAGTAGCTGGGACTATAGGCACCCACCACAAGGCCCAGCTATTTTTTGTTGCAGTTGCTACTGCTGTTTTAGCGGGTTGGGGCTGGTTTTGAACCTGCCACCCTCAGTATATGGGGCCAGCACCCTACATACTGAGCCACAGGCACTGCTCTGGCAGAAAAAAATTTATTGGTGAACTTTATAGTACAACATATGCTACCAACATCCCCACTAGTTAATAAAAAAAAAAAAAAAAAAGAAAGAAAAAAGAAAACTTTAATATATGCATACACATCCACATACATGTTTGTTGTTTATACATACACAAAACTCTCCATCAAAATATGTCTGGTCAGAGAGATCAGAGCATAGCCAACTAATAATCATGTATATCCTACTGGTATAGCTGGCCTATACATATTAGGCTTATACAATAAGTCTTAGTAGTATAGACCAAGTTACCAAGAAAAAGCAACTAATACTTAAGACAGTCAGAGGCCAGACTGTATCTCTTCTGCTCCATCAAGAATCAGAATTATTTATCCTTTGATTTGGTTAGGGGCCACCAAGAAAACATTTATCATTACCAAGAAATGCCTAACTAGGGTGGCACCTGTGGCTCAGTGAGTAGGACGCCGGCCCCATATACCGAGAGTGGCAGGTTGAAACCCAGCCCTGGCCAAACTGTTAGAAAAAGAAAAAAGAAATGCCTAACTAAATTTTGTAACATTTTGAGATTAGACAGTACATCACAAATATAGAACTCATACTTCTACATGGATTAGAAATAAAAAAAGACCCTGTAAAGAAGGAAAAGCCAGCTCCCAAGAGTAATAATGAGCTTTCAATAGCTGTTACCTATTCAACAAACATACTGAGCAAGTCCTGGGCTTGACACTGGAACCCATGGCCTATTCCAGAGATTGGCAAACTACAGTACCCTGGCCAATTCCTATTCCCTCTATGCTTTTGTAAATAAAGCATTATTGGATTCTACCACATTCTTTCATCTACAAACTATCTACGGTATAACAGCAAAAGTGAGTAAGAGTGATAGATTAGCCCACAAAACCTAAAATATCTACCTCTGTGCAGAAAAAAGTCTGTCAACCATTGGCCTAGAGTGAATTCACAGCCCATGCAGTTCTGAAAGCCAATGATATGACTATTCCTGGGGGAGCAGAGGGAAAATGTCAGGGCAAGCTTTCTAGATGAAAAAATGGCCAAACAGGACTTACGTAAAGATTTGGAAGCAGTTCAAGTTTACACAGAACTATGAGTCTATTACAGGTAGAGTTAACCACATAGGAAAAGGCTCAGAGGAAAAAGGATATAGGGCATGCCTCTGGAATTTCAAGAGTTTAATATTGCTAAAGTGTAATAGAAAACAAAATTCGAAAGAAAGGCATTATATTATAAACTGTATATGCCATGATGAAATGTTTATATTTTCAGAATATATACTATTTTGTGTTTATTCTTACAAAAAACAATAAAAACCCCTCCCACTTCTGGAAGGACAACCAGGTAACTTAGACATTAGACAGTGCAAGGGAAATGGGTACTAAAAACTGAACAGATAAAAGATGGTATCAGGGAGACCTCACTAAATACTTTCAACTTTTTTTTTTATTATTACAAAAATGCATTATTTTTTCAAAAATTACATATTTTAAGATGTAGATTTTGTCATGAGGGAAATATTAAATGAATTTAAGCATGTAATGATAACATTACACAAGTAAATGAGATAGATACTGCATAGATGCAACGTACAGGAGGGTTGGAAGGAACAGAGGGTAATCAGGGATCTCCCAACAGACCACAAGCTGTTTGAAGATACTAACAATGTACTGTGGAATTCACAACATATGAAGAAGTAAAACAGCTCAAAATTAGTTCAAAGAGAGAAGAAATAAATTGAATTATAACATTATAAGTTTTGGCATTGTTAGGCAAAATATTAATTAGAGGTAGATGTTATAAGTCAAGGATGAATACTATAATATCTATACTAATCATTAAAAATAGTAACACAAACAGGTTTAAATAAAAGTCAAAAGTGAAAATTAAATGGAATTTTAAGAAAAATTTTTAAAAGATAAACTTCAAATAATACTCCAGAAAAGAACAGAGACAAGGAACAAAGAACAGATGTGACAAATTGAAAAAAAAAAAAATAACAAGATGGTAATACATATAAATCCAAGATTATCAGGAACTAGATTATTAAGTATTGATGTACTAACCTTTCCAATTAAAAGACATAATTGTCATACTAAATAAAAAAACAAGAGTATATGCTCTTTATAAGAGACACACTTTAAAAACAAAGACATTGATAAACTGAAAGAAAAAGAATAAAAAAGGTTTCTTAAAAGCCAGAATGAGTATATTAATATCAAAGAAGATTTCAAGACAAAATTATTCCCATAACCTAAAAGTAAAGGGGGACATTGCATAATGCTAAAAGAATCATAGACTAAACAATGCTAAATGTTTATACTCAAATAATGTAGTTTTAAAAACATAAAGCAAAAATTCACTGTATAAAAAAAGAAAGGCAAATCCATTATTAAAGTTGGGAAAACACCTCATATAGGAAAAGCCAACATAAACATTCACATCAACACTACTATATAAAATTCACTACAGTGGGTGCCCAGTGGTGACAATGTAGGGACAAAGCAAGAAAGGCAGGCTGAGAGTGCCCAAGTGCAGTCATTTGACCAACCGCAGACCCTAACCACCCGAAGACAGGTGAATTACTCAGCTGGATGCCTTAAAAACTGTGCATACTTTCTGTGACAGCATATGATTAACATACGATATGACAGCAGTTTATGATTAACCTTTATGCCCAGCCCTCAGGATGATGCTGCATATATGGTTGTTTCCCAACAGGATTTCTGAACATTTAAAACATTACCGTTGCCCCACAAGGGGTCCTCCTCCTGCTCAGAAGAGGTCACCTACTCTGTGGAGTAGGATCTATTGTCTGTCTCTATCTTAATAAACTTCCTGTTGTTGGCTGGCTTGCTTGCACCTAAATTCCTTCCCACGTGAAGCAAGAACACACTTGGAGATTAAAGAGGACTTTCCTCCCTTCATTGGGACACTCCCTGCATCAGTCAGAGTAGAGGTGAATACAAAAGAGTAAGTACAAAGAGAAAAATCTAAATTAAGCAGAAATGGGAGTCTTAACATACATAGAATTCCACATGCTAAAGGTACGCATACTTCAATTCTCTGGACATCAAATTCAAGGGGAAAATTTACCGCAAAATCCTAATATTAACATGTTTTTCTTACCAGCATCACTGTTAAGTTCATAATTCTTCCAAGGTTATCAATGTAGTAGACACTGTCCTGATACCAGGAATCACAGTGCAGGTAATTATACATTCCAAAAGCATGCATGTGTTCCAGTGTATACTGATCATCTCGAAGTTTTACTTCTGCCACAGCTGAAATATAAGAAAAGTAAACATAAACATCAAGAGTTTTACCTCAGTTTTACCTCATTCCTCAGTTTTACCTCAGTTTTACCTCAGTTTTTACCTCATTCCTTTCTACACAATGCCAACAAGGCAAAGAAATCATAGAACGCCAATCATAAAAGTCTTTAAGATTAATTCACTACATCATTCATACAAAAATAATTTCTGGGGAAGGAAGTAAGATGGCCAACTAGAGACAGGTTTGAGGGAGGCTCCTGCCCAGAAGGAGAGATAATGAACAGAATGGACTCCATGAAGCTGAAGGTGGGGAGCTGAGCTAAGAAAGAAGATAAGCACACATCATTTCTGCTGAGGCAAACTGCAACTCCAAGTAAACAATCCCAGGTACAAAGCCCATTGCCAAGAGGAAGAGAGAACCTCCCACAAGCGGGAGCTCATTGTGTGCTCTCAGTAAGCAAGGAGGGAACAACAGATCTCTTATTTTACCCCAGGGGGGAGAGCTGCTAAACACCAGGTCTCCTTCTCCAAGGAGGTCCCACTTATGAGCCTAGGCATCATTCTGCTTGGCATAAAATTAAACAAATATTTTCCCCATAATTCTGAACTCCCAATCCACCCCCACCCCCCACATGGTGATCTGAAGGCCTGCCCCTTGCAGAGCCCAGCGTGTTTGGCAATTCCTTAAGAGGCCTGGGCATTGTGTGGGCCAAAGGACAGCAGCAGAAACAATGACTGAAGTGGAAATTGGGGTGGGGGGGAGGGGGAGGCGGTGCAGGGAGAAAGGGACACATGGGAGAGACAGACTAGCTGTGCTGCGATGGTGCACAGCAGGCGGGAGGCGCCCACGCCCCAGGTCAGACTCTGGTGATATGCTTTCCTGATTCTGCTGCTCACCGGAGGGAAGGAACCCCTTTGGGGCTGCCAGTGGCACTGTGTAACAGGGGTAGAGGCACGGACTGTGTGTGCGAGAGAAACGCACCAGACAGTGTGAGGCAGGCAGAGGCACTGATGCTCTGGCCTGAATTTAGCAGCACACTTTCTTGATTTTTTTGCTCCAGCCCCTGAGGTTGCCATGGCAGTGTGCAGCAGGGAAGAAGCACTGACTCCCCTCTTACTCTGGCAGGTGTACCCCCCTGACACAGTTGCTCACTGGAGAGAACCAGGCTCCAGCCCCTCAGGGTTGCCAGCAGCAATGTGATGCATGGCAGGGGGCAGAGGTACTGATGTCCCTGGACTGACTCTCTGGCTGGGAACACCTTCCAAACTCCATTGTTCATAGAAGGGAACCAGACGTCAGCCCCTTGGGCTTTCTGGATGGAACTTCCTGTGGATCCCTACTATTAGGTTGCTGGAGACCTTTTGAACCCTCCCTGTTGAGCAGTGATTGGAATATAACTTTTTTTTTTTTTTTTTTAAGACAGAGTCTCACTTTATCACCCTCGGGAGAGTGGCATGGCATCACAGCTCACAGCAACCTCCAACTCCTGGGCTTAGACGATTCTCTTGCCTCAGCCTCCGGAGTAGCTGGGACTACAGGCACCTGCCACAACGCTGCCCAGCTATTTTTTTTGTTGTTGCTGCAGTTTGGCTGGAGGCCGAGTTTGAACCCGCCACCCTCGGTATATGGGGCCAGCGCCCTACTCAATGAGCCACAGGCACTGCCCTGGAATATAACTCTTGACTGGGCTGTCTACATGGGGACCCTCCAATGCTGAGTGATGATTGTTTTGTAGTGTGAGGGACTGATTCTCCTTCTCCAGCTTTTGCTGGTGGGAAGCAGGGTGCCTTAGTTACTTGTATGTCTCCCATCTGAGATTTCAGCACAATACCACTATCATTAAGATTAGATAGAGGCTGGCTAACTACAACACAAAGTCAGCTAGCACTATCACACCAAGCAGGGCTTCAACGTCTCTGGCTGCAGCTCTGAAAAGAACCTTTGTAAAGCTATAGGGGAAAAGCTACAATCACCAGCCCCAATTCATTGGTAAAGGGCTGGTTAACTCCACTTCCTGGAGCCCTCAATACAATCTCATCCTACCAGTTTTACTAGCCAAACTGCGAAAAATAATTATGGGGCGGAACCAGTGGAAGAACTCTGGTAACATGAATAATCAGAGTAAATCTACTTCCCCAAGGAAAGACAAAGGAGATACAACAGAAGATACCATTCATAGACAAATAGCTAAATTGTCAGAAATAGAATTCAGACTATGGATGGCAAATCAAATGGAAGAAAAGATGGAAATAGAAATTCAAAGAGTAATTCCAAAGTTGTCTCAAGAAATTAATAAATTCAAAGACAAAGTCACCAAGAATATAGACATAATGAGAAAAGATACAGCAGAGCTTGCGGAAGTGAAAAAGTTATTCAAGGGACTTCAAAATACAGTAGAATTCCTCAGTAATAGAGCTGAGCAGGCAGAAGAAAGGATCTCAGAAATTGAAGACAAGGCTTTTGCATGATCCCAAGCATTCAAAGAGGCAGAAAAAAATGTAAAACAAGAACAGAACATTCCCTGAGAAAGTTGTGGGATCATTCCAAAAGATCAAACATCCAACCTACAGGAATTCCTAAAGGAGAAGAGGATAGTCCTAAAGGCACAAATGCTCTACTCCAAGATATTATGGAGGAGAATTTCCCAAGCATGGCAAGAAATACAGAAATTCAGGCAGTAGATAGTTTCAGAACCCCAGCAAGACTCAATCCAAATAATGCATCTCCTAGACACAATGTAATTAACTTTGCCAAAGTTAATATGAAGGAGAAAATCCTGCAAGCAGCCAAACATAAGAAAAGCATTACCTACAAAGGGAGAAATACTAGAACAACTGCAGATCTATCAGCCAAAACCTTTCAAGCCAGAAGAGGATGGTCATCAACTTTCAGTCTTCTAAAACAAAACAACTTTCAGCCCAGGATCCTGTATCCAACTAACCTGAGTTTCATTTGTGAGGGAGAAATCAAATACTTAGCTAAGATGCACATGTTGAGGAAATTTGCCATCACCAAACCAGCTCTCCAGGAAATACTCAGACCTATTTTCCATAACAACCAGCATAATGGTCTATCAGCAAAGTAAATTCACCCAGAATTTCTGGAACAAAACTTAACTTCCGCAAAGGTGAAAGGATTAAAAATATCCACTGGACCTTTGAAAAACATGACAGTCAAAACACTACCATCCCTATCAATTCTCCTAGTTAATGTGACTGGCTTAAATTGTCCTCTAAAGAGGTACAGGTTGGCTGACTTGATACAAAAACTCAGGCCAGATATCTATTGTGTACAAGAGACTCATCTTACCTCAAAGGATAAAAAAAAGACTCAGAGTTGGATGGTGTCTGTGGCTCAAAGGAGTAGGGCACCGGCCCCATATACCGGAGGTGGTGGGTTCAAACCCGGCCCTGGCCAAAAACTGCAAAAAAAAAAAAAAAAAAAAAGACTCAGAGTGAAGGGATGGGCAAATGGAAATCAGAAGAAAGCAGAGGTTGCAATTTTATTTGCAGGTACAATAGGATTTAAACCAACAAAGATAAGGAAAGACAAGGATGGACACTACATAGTTGTCAAGGGAAATACTCAACAAGAAGAGATTTCATTAATTAACATTCATGTGCCCTACCTAAATGCTCCTCAATTTATAAAGCAAACCCTAACAGATATGAACAATTTGGTATCTTCCTGCACTATAATGGTTGGAGATTTTAACAATCCTTTGTCAGTTCTTGATAGAACCTCCAAGAAGAAAATAAACAAAGAAATATAGACTTAAATTTAACCCTAAAACAAATGGGCATAACAGACATCTACAGAACATTTCATCATAATAAAACTGAATACACATTCTTCTCATCAGCCCACAGATCATCCTCCAAAATTGATCATATCTTAGAACACAATTCTAAACTCAACAAATTTAAAAAGGTCTTATCTTCTCAGACCAACATGGAATAAAAGTTGAACTCAATGGCAACAAATATCTTTATGTTCAAAGTCATGGAAACTAAATAACCTTTAGAACGAGAGCTGGGTCAAAGATGAGATTAAGGAAGAAATCATCAAATTTTTGGAACAAAATGATAATAAAGACACAAATTATCAAAACCTTAGGATATTGCAAAGGCAGTCCACAGAATTAGAAGCCTTCATCAAGAAAACAGAAAGAGAGAAAGTCAACAGCCTAATGGGTCATCTCAAGCAACTGGAAAAGAACAATCCAATGTCAAACCCAGGAGAAGAAAAGAATTAAAAAAAATTAGACCAGAATTAAATGAAATTAAAAACAAAAGAATTATTCAGAGGATCTATGAAACAAAAATCAGTTCTTTGAAAAGATTAATAGAATTGATAAATCTTTGGCTAGCCTAAACAGAAAAGTAAAATCTCTAACAATGTCAATCAGAAGCAATAAAGGGGAAATAACAACAGAAACCACAGAAATTCAAAAGTCTTCAATGATTACTACAAAAAACTCTATTCTCTGAAATACGATAATCTGGAAGAAATGGACCAATACCTGGAAGCATGCCACCTTCTTAGACTCAACCAGAAAAAATAAAAAATTTTGAATAGACATGTATCAAGCACTGAAATAGTATCAACTATACAAAATCTTCCAAAAAGAAAAGTCCGGGACCAGATGGCTTCACATCAGAATTCTACCAAATCTTTAAAGAGGAAATAGTGCCTTTATAACATAACCTTTTCCAAAACATAGAAAAAGAAGGAATCCTTCCCAATGCATTCTCTGAAGCAAATATCACTTTAATCCTCAAACCAGGAAAGGACCCAACAAGAAATGAAAACTACAGACTAGTATCATTAATGAATAGCAATGCAAAAATATTCAATAAGATCCTAGCAAACAGAATTCAACAATACAACAAAAAAATTATACACCAAAATCAAGTTGTTTTTATCTCAGGGTTAAAAGATTGGTTCAACATATGTAAATCCATAAATGTAATACACCACATAAAAAACAAAGACCATATGATTCTCAATTGATGCAGAAAAAGCTTTTGATAATATCCAGCATTCTTTCAGGATCAGAACACTTAAGAAAATAGGCTTGATGGGACATTTCTTAAACTGAAAGACGCTATCTACAACAAACCCACAGCCAATATCATATTGAATGGAATAAAACTGAAAACATTTCCACTAAGTTCTGGAGTTAAACAAGAATGCCCACTGTCTCCACTGCTATTCAGCATAATAATGGAAATCCTACCCATAGCAATCAGGCAAGAAAAGGGGATGAAGGGTATTCCAATGGGATCAGAAGAGGTAAAACTCACACTCCTTGTGGATGACATGATATTATACCAGGAAAACCCCAGGGACACAACTACAAAGCTCTTAGAATTGATCAATGGTATAGCAGTGTTTCATGATACAAAATCAATACTTACAAATCAGTAGCTTTTATATATACCAACAATAGTCAAACTGAAAAAATAGTCAAGGACTCTATTCCTTTTACGGTAATGCCAAAGATGATGAAATATTTGGGAATTTATCTAATAAAGGATGTGAAAGATCTCCTTAAAGAGAACTATGAAACTCTGAGAAAAGAAATAGCTGAAGATGTCAACAAATGGAAAAACATACCATGTTCATGGCTGGGAATAATCAACATTGTTAAAATGTCCATACTACCCAAAGCAATCTACGATTTAATGCACTACCTATTAAAGCACCATTGTCATACTTTAAAGAGCTTGAAAAAATAGTGCTTCATTTTATATGGAATCAGAAAAAAACTCAAATAGCCAATACAATACTCAGAAATAAATACAAATCAGGAGGTATCACGTTACCAGACTTTAGGCTATACTATAAATCTATAGTGATCAAAACAGCATGGCACAAAAATAGAGAGGTAGATTTATGGAACAGAATAGAAAACCAAGAGATGAACCCAGCTACTTAGCATCATTTGATCTTTAATTAACCTATAAAAAATATTCAGTGGAGTAAAGATTTCCTACTTAACAAATGGTGCTGGGTGAACTGGCCAGTAACCTGTAGAAGACTGAAACTGGACCCCCACCTTTCACCATTAACAAAAATTGATTCTCACTGGATAAAAAAATTAAACTTAAGACATGAAACTATAAAAATACTAGAAGAGAGTGCCGGGAAAACACTTGAATGAATTGGTCTGGAAGAGTATTTTATCAGGAGAACCCCCAGGGCAACTGAATCAACACCAAAAATACATTACTGGGATCTGATCAAACTAAAAAATTTTTTCACAGCCAAGAACACAGTAAGTAAAGCAAACAGACAACCTTCAGAATGGGAGATTTTTGCAGGTTAGGCTTCCGACAAAGGTCTGATAACTAAAATCCAGAGAACTCAAACTAATCAATAAGAACAGAACAAACAAACCCATTTCTATGTGTGCAAGAGACTTGAACAGAAACTTCTCTGAAGACGACAAGCACATGGCCTACAAACAAATGGAAAAATGCTCATCACCTTTAAATATCAGAGAAATGCAAATCAAAACCACTTTTAGATATCATCTAACTCCAGTAAGACTAGCCCACATAACAAAATCTCAAACTACAGATGTTGGCAAGGATGCAGAGGGAAGGGAACACTTGTATACTGCTGTGGGAATGCAAGCTAAGATGACCTTTTTGGAAAGAAGTCTGGAGAATACTCAAAGAACTAAAAGTAGACCTACAGTATGATCCTGCAATACCATTACTAGGTATCTACCCAGATGAACAAAAATCATTTTACAACAAAGACATTTGCACCAGCATGTTTATTTGCAGTCCAATTCACAACAATCTGGTCGTAGAAGCAGCCTAAATGCCCATCGACCCAGGAATGGATAAACAAATTATGCTGTATATATACTATGGAATACTTGCAGCCATAAAAAGAGGAAGACTTTATATTTTTTATGTTTACTTGGATGGAAATGGAAAATATTCTTCTTAGTAAACTAAATATCTCAAGAATGGGGAAAAAAGTATCCAGTGTACTCAGTACTATTATGAAACCAAGATCGAAACACTTACACTTTCATCAGAATGATAAAACACACAGATAGACCAGAAAGAGAGAGAGAAAAGGAGGGAGAGGAGAGGGAAGGGGGAGGTTAATTGGGGAAAAGGTAAGTGGAGGGAGGGTATTTGGTGGGATCTCACCTAATGTACACAATACAAGAGTACATTTCAAAACAACTAAGTGTATGTTATAAAAGTCTTACCACAAAAACAAGTGAGGTCAAGGTTATGTTAGTTTGTTATAAGCATTCCACATTGTATATCAAATCATCACATTGTACACCATAAATATATAGTTATAATTTAATAAAAAATAAGTTAAAAAAATAATTTCTGGGCACCAACTAGATACTGTGTGCAGAGGATAAACAATAAGTAAAGCTGACATGGTCATGCCCTTATAAAAATTAAAACATAGTGGCTATAGAAAAAAGAAGTTTGGAGAATACTCAAGGAACTCAAAGTAGATCCAAGTTCGATCCTGCAATTCCTCCACTAGGTATATATCCAGATGATCAAAAAATCATTTTACAACAAAGACATTTGTGCCAGAATGTTTACTGCAGCCCAATGCATAATTGCCAAGTCATGGAAGCAGCCCAAGTGCCCATTGACACATGAATAGATTAACAAATTGTGGTATATGTATACCATGGTATACAATGCAGCCACAGTAGGGAGACTTTATCTGTTTTATTTTTACCTGGATGGAGATGGAACATATTCTTCTAGTAAAGTATGTCAAGAATGGAAGAAAAAGCATCCAATGTACTCAGTACTATTATGAAACCAATATAAAAACACTTACACTTTCATTGGAATGATAAAGCACAACTATAGTCCAAAAAGGAGAGAGAAAAAAAGGGAGGGGAAGAGGGAGGCCAGGAGGAGGGAATGTATTTGGTGGGACCTCACCTAATGTGCATAATGCAATGGTACACTTCAAAACTATTAAGAGTACAGTATAAATGTCTTACCACAACAAATAAGTCAGATGATGGTTATGCTAACCAGTCTGATGTAAGCATTCCACATTGTATATCAAATGAGCACATTGTATCCCATAAATGCATTAACGTACACAGTTATGATTTAATTTTTAAAAAGCGAGAAAGAAGCTGAATATACCCAAACAAGCAAAAATGTTTCCCAGAATGCTCAACTGTTCCTACTTTTTAAAAATTAATTTATTATTAAATCATAGCTGTGTACATTAATGCAATCATGGGGCACCACACACTGGTTTTATATACCATTTGACATATTTTCATCTCACTGGTTAACATAGCCTTCCTGGCAATTTCGTAGTTATTATGTTGAAACATTTACATTCTACATTTGGTAAGTTTCACATGTACCCTTGTAAGATGCAACACAGGTGTGGTCCCACCAATACACCCTCCCTCCGCCCATCCTCCTCCCTCCCATCCCTCTTCCCTTTCCTCATATTCTTAGGTTATAATCGGGTTACAGCTTTCATATGAAAACTATAAATTAGTTTCATAGTAGGGCTGAGTACATTGGATACTTTTTTTCTATTCTTGAGATACTTTACTAAGAAGAATATGTTCCAGCTCCATCCATGTAAACATGAAAGAGGTAAAGTCTCCATCTTTCTTTAAGGCTGCATAATATTTCATGGTGTACATATACCACAATTTATTAATTCATTTGTGGATCGATGGGCACTTGGGCTTTTTCCATGGTTTAGCAATTATGAATCGGACTGTAAT
>CAUYPK010034152.1:0-13229 GCA_963574355.1 Loris lydekkerianus
GCGATACCAGGTCACGAGGGGCCGCGCACCAGCGACACCAGGTCACGACCGGCCGCACACCTGCGATACCAGGTCACACGGGACCGCGCACCTGCAACACCAGGTCACGTCCGGCCGCACACCTGAGATACCAGGTCACGCGGGGCCGCGCACCTGTGATACCAGGTCACGCGGGGCCGCGCACCTGCGATACCAGGTCACGCGGGGCGCCACCCTGCGACGCCCGGGCCCCGGGGGCCGCCCCCCGGCGATCCCCGGTCACGCGGGGCCGCGCACCACCAACCTCCGGTCCCGACCGGCCGCCCACGTGCGATACCAGGTCACGCGGGGCCGCGCACCTGCGATACCAGGTCACGCGGGGCACACACCTGCGACACCAGGTCACGCGGGGCCGCGCACCAGCGACACCAGGTCACGCGGGGCCGCACACCTGCAATACCAGGTCACGCGGGGCGCACACCTGCAATACCAGGTCACGCGGGGCGCACACCTGCGATACCAGGTCACGCGGGCCGCGCACCAGCGACACCAGGTCACGCGGAGCCGCACACCTGCGATACCAGGTCATGTCCGGCCGCACACCTGCGATACCAGGCCACGCGGGGCCGCACACCTGCAACACCAGGTCACGTCCGGCCGCACACCTGCGATACCAGGCCCCGCGGGGCGCACACCTGCAACCCGAGCGCCCTGGGGAGGCCGAGGCGCTGGGCTGGAGCGGCAATCCAGCCTGAGCAAGAGCGAAACCCTGTCTCTACTAAAAAGAGAAAAAATTAGCGCGCAAAGTGGCGGATGCCTTTAATTTTAGCTACTTGGGAACCTGAGGCAGAGGAATCACTTGAACCCAGGAGTTTGAGGTTGCTATGAGCTGTGATGTACTCAGGGCAGCAGAGTAAGACCCGGTGTCAAAAAAAAAAAAAAAAAAAAAAAAAAATAAGAAGAAGAAGAAAATGACTTTTGCTCCAAAGTCTAAGTCTTATCATCTTCCTATATTTGATGTTACCCAGATACACATTTTGTAACAATTTAAATACCATGCAACAGTTAACATGTTTATAAGGCAGTGGGTACAGTAGTTAAGTCCACGGAGTCTGGAGCCTAATATCTAGAGTCAGATCTGGTTCTTACGCTAACAGCTCTGTTACTGTGGGAAAATTACTTAACCTCTCTGGACCTCAATGTTTTTTTCCTGTAAATGGCAATCCTAAGATAATATATATAAATTTTTTAGAATAGCTCACAACACATTGAATTTATTCTACCAAAATTAATTATACATTATTATTTTATCACCATTGCAGTTTATTATTTTTCAGTTTTATGAATTGGGGGCTAGTGTTTTCAAAAAACATTTCAGGAACAGAGCAGTCCAAGAAAAATTTATAATACGTAGTATAAAATAATATTTTTTAAAAAATGTATAAATGGTTGCAAATAATTTTGTAAATAATGTTTTTAAAAAATTTTTAAATAATCAGTACTTATATAACTAATAAATTATATTTTAATTCAGTATCTATAAGAAATACATAATTGGAAAGTATAATTCTTTAAGTAAATTTCACTGAAATATAAAAATAGCTTTATTAAAATATGAAGTAATTAGGAAAATTGCATCAAATTTCAAATCTGATGAATACAGAATTTGAAATTTTACATTGTATAAGGTTCTGAATAAATCACTAATTCCAATACTGTTGATTTTGTATCAACTTTTCCCTGCAAAATAGATATGTTAATAAAAACGTACTATACTGAAATTTTTTTTTCTGTTAAATAACTGGCATTTGCTGAGTAATTTACATCCATTTATATCAATTAATGCATTCTGTGAAAAACTTCATGGGAAGCTCTGACCCTGATTAAAGTCCTTATAAGAAAGGCTCCTTGGTCCCATGACAATGGAGACCACAGCTTGAGAGTGTCTGTGGTGGAGGTCAGCAGAGGACATCAGTACCTTGACCCAGGACACAGACCTGTGGGTGCAGGGCCAGTGTTGACAGGAAACCTCAGGCGAGAGGTCAGGGAAGAGGTGAAGTGGTAAAAATAGAAGCAACTGAGTCCAGCAATTACTCAACCAGAAACCAAGTTTTCTTTCTGAGCTCACATTAGGCTCTGAGATTCCCAGTTTTGCATTGGGGAATTATCAGTCTGGATTAATATTGGAGATTTTAACTGGCATGTTCTAATAATGTCATTTGATCTTAGTTGTATTCACACACACAACAATTTTGGAGAGTTTTAATATTGATATATTTAATTAGATAACATTCTAATCTGGTTGCCCAAAATATCAGAATTGCAATATGGATTTTGGCTTCTTATTAATAAGCTCAAAAATGTTTCCAATTAAGGAGAATTTATGAACATGAAGATATTTTTTATATATATATATTTATTAACTCATAGCTGTGTACATTGATATGATCGTGGGACATCATACACTAGCTTCATAGACTGTTTGACACATTTTCATTACAATGGTAACTTAGCCTTCCTGGCATTTTCTTAATTTTTTAATAGTGTAGGGACACAAAACTTTGGGACATTGTAAGCTGTCGTTTTGTTAGTAGCTTTCTAAAATGCTTATTAAGTACTTTACGTATAGTGGGTGCTAAGTTAACAATAAACATTCCTTTCGTGACAATTTTTGAAACCAGAAAATCCTGATATTTATTCAATTATCTGAAAGTGAAAGTTTTATGGAAAATACGGTGAATGTTATGTTCTATTTTTGACAGAGAGCAAGTGAAACAGGGCAAATGATTAATTATGACAGACATGAGGTAGAGTGTTGTGTTTAAGAAGTAGCGTGAATCTAGAATTTATTTTACAGCTCATTTAAGATATGCATAATTTAAGATCTGCCACATTATCCTTAGCTTCTCATATTCTCTTTTATTTAAACTTGTTCCTTGTAGCAGAAAGGAGATTTTTTTAAACTCTTCTCTCCAATCAATGAAAACTGTGATTGCTCTTCTTTCCATGCTTATTTAAACATTGTATGTTCCATCTTTACCTCATTAATATTAGTGAAGCTATTCTCCATCATTTCAGAGCTAAAAAGAAATCATCTTTACATATGCCAGAGAATAACTGCAACAAGTGTTAGTGAATGAATTTCTTCTTCAATCAAATAGGAAACTTAATGAGATTAATAAAATGGATGGTTTGGAGATTAGAATCCAGAGACCTAAAAGTAGGATTGCATTCGTTGCGGTGACGTCGTAACATCCACTTGGCTTTGCTGGTCTATATTTCCCAGATTTCCTGTGTCTGGATGTTTTCATTTAAGACGAGCTACTGGGAGGTTGTGTGTGAGAGGTGGAGTGCCGACAGGATGCAGCCAGCTGCTCTAGTTCACACATGTTCTTGCTTTCCACTGGTTTACCTCCTGGCTTCAGGCAGCAGCTGGGTCTGTAACTGCTCCGCTGTCCCAATTTTCAAGTCTGGGCCATATATTCAGCATCATGGGGAAAGGGGCAAGCTTCTCCTGCAAGATATACATTCTTACTACCGACTCAGAGGGTTTCAGTCTGTGCACGTGGGTTTCTGCCTGTTTCTACCTTCCTGTCCTATATGATCTCCTCCTCCAACCTAGCGCAGATCTCAGGTGCAGACATGGGCACAGCAGCCTACAGTGACTGCTTGGCCCACGCCCACGGTGCTGGTAGGTCAAGTCCTTGTGACAGACCCCACATTATATCTCCGTGTACATGGCTCACTCCCCTTACTGAATGCTGACACTCTCAGGGGCGTCCAGCCTTTTTTGTTTTTCTGCTGCACATTCAAAGAATAGTGGGTCATACGTTCAATGCACAAATACCAACAAGAGCTGATTAGCAAGCAAAAGGTTCATGCATATTTTTGCAAAAAAGTATGACACTCAAAGAAAGCTTTCCTAAAGTCAGCATGCAGTCTGCGGGCCACAGGTTGGGCACTCCTGAATTTAGACTTTTTTTTTTTTTTTTTCACTTTTGGCCAGTGTTTGAATCCGCCACCCCTGGCACATGGGGCGGGTGTCCCACTCCTTTGAGCCACAGGTGCCGCCCCTGAATTTAGGCTTTCATATAAAATCTCCAGACATTTAGATATTCTAAAGAATAAGAGATAATGCATTTATTATCTGTGAATAATTCAAATTTAAATTATTCGAATTGGAATTGCCAATTCCAATTTAATATATTGGAATATATTTACTTGTCAATTAATTATAATTTACAGGTGAATGAATGATAAAGACCTAATGGAGTCAGTTGTCACATGTAAAAGTGTATGAAATTAGCATGGCCTTCAAGTGATCATGTCTTCAGGTCCATTCATAATACATTTAATGCAAGAACTCAAGTTTAATATAAATGTGTAAAATAGATCTAAAATTATATTCCTAATTATAAAAGGTCTTTAAATTTGTTTTAGTTACAGGTGTGTCTTATTCCGTGAGAACTCTGAAAACAGAGGGCTGAGCTGAAGCAGAGAAGTGATGCCAGGGGTTTCTTATAAAGAAAGACACATCAGGTAAAATAAGATAAATGGAAAAAAACGACTAAATTTAATTAGATTTCTTCATCAATACTAAACCTACCAAAATTTCATTTTATTTTTAAAATTTTTTATTAAGTCATAAATACATACATCATGTTACATTCTACAATGTGCTGATTTTATACACAATTTGGAATGCTTACATCAAACTGATTAACAGCCTTCACCTCACGTACTTAATTATTGTGTTAAGACATTTATACTCTACACTTAATAGATTTGACATGTACCCTTGCAATAGGCATTCTAAGCTGTCCTTGAAGATCCACGTGAGATCACCTAAAAAATAATCACGCGTCTCTTTTTCATTCCTTTAAAACAACGTGGCTCGCCTATCACCACTAAGTGGCGCTGCACCTGTGGATTTGAAAATCCATCAATGTCTTAGAAAAATATTGGTGACAGAACAGTTACAGAAACAAATTTCATGAAGCAACATTAATCACTTATTGTTTTACTCTAGATGAAAACTTCATGCCTCAAATGATAATTGGAAAATGTGGGAGGAAAATGGTTTTGTTTTGTTGTGATCATGGTAATTTCTGGGAGAAGCAAACTAATTTTGCCAGTATTAAGAATTTGCATTAGAATCATGGACTAGCAATGTAACTGTACTGTTAAACTAAATTTATCAGTATAAACACGTTTTTTTTTATTTTTATTATCATTATTTTTTGCAGTTTTTGGCTGGGGCTGGGTTTGAACCCATCACCTCCAATCCGGCATATGGGGCCAGCTCCCCATTCCTTAGAGCCACAGGCACCACCCTCAACACGCATCTTATACAACATCTCTCTTCCAGTTGGTTCTTTCTTGAGCCTACCGGCCAGGTGAGCTTCCATTTTCCTCCAGAGCCGTCACCGTCCACCCACTTACTCTCATCCTCACACCTTTTTTATTATTTATTCCCGATGAAAAAATATAAAGAATATTCTATTACCTACTTTCATTCATTAATTATTTCAACTCTCCTCTGTCCCTTTTTAGAACTCAGTACACAAAGCGATAAGATTCCTGTGATTAAGTAAACACTATAAAACAATGGAAAAATAAATTTCAAACAATATGAAAGTCTTCCAAAAAGGCACATTACTAACCACATTTTTAGCAATATACTCTTGTCCTTTTTTACCTTGTCAAAGAATTTTCATACAGGTACCTTTTGAAGAGCCCCTGCGTAACTCAGAGAAACTGTACACAAGAACTCAGCACCATATGTTGAAATTTGATGGAAAAGCTATATACGGGGGCAATGTTTTAGAAAACAGTTTAAATAGAATGGGATAAAACAAAGGAATATGATTATTGCAAAGGTAATGTTTTGACACAAAATATTCCTGCATATGGTTTTCTTGAATGTGACACAGTACTCAGAGATAGGCTTAGTAAATGTTTCAGTATCATACATAGCGATCTATTTCAAGTAACTTATCCATCTTTAGGAGGAAAGTTGTCCGGGCTTCAGTTGTGTAAGAAATCCTAACACACTGCTGATGCCTGCACGCGTATCAAATTGTTCTCTTTTAAATTATCTTTTATCAATAGAAATGACAACCTTGTCACAGGAGGACAACCCAAAATGTTCTCACTTGGCACTTAAATCACAATATTAGTGCTCAAGCATTTCTCTTATTTTCTCAACTTTAATGCACTCCGTGTCATAATTTACATCTACCCCACACTTTGTCCAGAGAGCAGAAAATTGATTTGAGAAAATGTATATGAAGAATTACTAAAATATTTATTAACTGAATAAAAAAAGTGAATGTTAGTGGGATTTCAAGTGAGCCAAGATTGTTAGCAGGTTTGCTTTACCACAGATATGCAATAAATGAGAGATATTCCTATGTAAATGCAGATTTGATTGCTGCGGGAATCATGATAATCACCTCCTTGTTTCCTGAATGCTGTTTTAGATTAATTATAATGAATACCACCATCACGAAGACTTACTCCTGGGTGTATTGGGAACCAGTCTGCATTGAGTGAAGTGCTATTAATTCTTCCATTTTTATATATCCTCTGAAGTAAAGTCACTTGCAAACTCAGACCCCTCCGTGTGCTCCCACTGCCTGTCTTCATAGTGTTGCCGGAATTTCTCTGTGTTGGGTGTCAGGTTCTTTTGGTCTCAGGATTTGAAGAAAGAAACCACAGATGACCTATATATAGGCTTTACTGATGGAACAATAGATAGATTAATAAACAAAAGGGGGGGGAGCTGAAGAAGGGGGGCATAGCTTTCGGCAGTGGAGAGGGGACCAAGTGGGAACACCCCTGTTTTCAGGCGAGGGCGCTTAAACCCGTGCTCAGGGGCATTTGGGGCAGAGTGTACAACTGGTTAGAGGTCTGGGGCAGAAAATGATCCTGAAATTAGCACAGGAATGCCATCTCTGCAGTCTGTGCCTCAGACAGGGAGTTAGGACGTGAGCTCCCTACTGCAGGACAGAGCTCATTAGTCTGCTTGTTCCCTGGCTGGAGCCCAGTGGGCGGAAAGGAGCCTGTTTGTGCCTAGAGATGGAGGTCTGTGATGACCTCGATTTCTGAGCTAACCCAGGCCTAGGAAATAAGGGATCCCTGTCCAACCCTGAGTGGGGGAACCCTTTATCATGAGGACAAGATTGCCTTTTACTTTCCTTGCATTCCTGCTTATTTTAATATTTAATCCTTCACCCACTACAGTAACAGCTTAAAGATGCATTTCAAGTCACAGACGTACTAAGTGGAGTGTGACAAAGGAGTTCTGTAATTTGAAAACTCGCCAGCTATGAGCTGGGAAGCAAAGAGTCCTGCTAGTTTTATTGACTGTTACAGGTGTTTTTCATGGCCCACACTTCTGCAGATACTTTATTTTCAAGTTAAAGCTTGATGTGCAAATTCCACATTGGATTTCTCGATATTATCTTCACAGAGCCACGTAGTACATGGATTGCTAAAGTAAAATATGTACGCTGAGAAAACACATTCTGCTAATTTACATACTGAGTAAGGACTCTAGCTATCTTAGAGAAGCTGATTTTGTTAGAAAAAAATATATATCGGAGAAGATAAATATATGTACAAGTTTATAAGCAGTGATGTACTTTTACTGCAGTTTTCTCATGAATTTCTCTTTACAGAAGTTCCTATAGAACTAAAGAAGTTCCTTCTTTGCATAGAAGCACATGTGGCCTGAGTAAATGTTAATAACTTCAATACTTGAGAATTCAACAGACTTTGTTAAATTTGGGTCCATAAGCTCTTAAACTTTAAGACTTAAAGCCTGAGATTCCTCGCAGGTAAATGTATGGTTGTGACCGGGCACAGTGGCTCACATCAGTAATCCTCTGGGAGGTTAAGGCAGGTGGGGTCCTTCAGCTCAGAATTAGGAGACCAGCCTGAGCAAGAGTGAGACCCTGTCTCTACTAAATGTAGAAAATGAGTGCCCGTAATCCCAGCTAATCGGGAGGCTGAGGCAGGAGGATCACTTGAATGCAGGAGTTTGAGGTGGCTAGGCTGATACCACTGCACTCTAGCTTGAGCAATGGAGTGAGACTCTGTTTCAAAAAGAAAGAAAGAAAAAAGGAATTTTAGCCTCCTATTTTTAGGTAATTTCTCACTGGTTTGTCCATCAACATTGTTTGGCCAACAGCCTTAGTTAGAATAAAAGAAGAGGATAGGGCCCAGGAGATAAGGTAAGTTTTATTCTCTTACTACCAAAATGTCTAAAATTATCCATTAGTGAAAACTATTATATTACTCATGAATATGACAATCTAAATCAAAATAAAAATTGTTTCTTGTTGAAAGGTCTATTTTTCAGAATCCGTCCTCTTGGAGGGATCTCTCACCTCTATTTCACTCAGGAGGAGTCATCCTTCCAGCAGATGACCACTCACAATGGGTCCTTAACTCTCTCAGAGACCTTGACCCTTGATTCTTCATGTGAACTTCTCTGCTAATGCTGAAGAGAAGGGATTAGTCCCTGTGTTTAGTTCTCTGCAGAAGTCTGTTATCATTTTTACATTTGCTCTTTCCTGGTATAAGGTTACTCTTCCTTAATCCTTTAGGATTTAATCATGTACATCCAGTCATCAGTTGCAAGAAATTTATGTTAATATATAAAGAATGAACTTACCTTGCAGAGCTGTTTTTGTTGATGATGGGAAGCAAGGATGAGCTCAGATGGGGACCTCTGTGGCCACTTGAATTGAGAGAATGGAACTGGGATTTGAGTGGGGTAAAGTTTGCATCTGGAATGAATTTTTACATAATAACAAGACATGCTGAATGAATAGCTGTTGGTATCTAAAATGCACATTTCTCTTTTGAGTGCTGGAAGATATTTTTCCTTATGCAGTATCTTTTCATAAAAATTTGAAGTGGATTTGTTAAGAGGACTTTTTGGTGCCAATATTCACTGATTCATGTATTTTGTATTTCTGTACTGATACTTTGATGGAAAATAAATAAAAATTCCCAGATGGAAAACAAAACAAAACAAAACAAAACAAAACAAACAAACAAAAAAAATCACTACCATATATATCATGCCCATGGGGATATTTTTGTAAACTTGCCGTTAGGTCCTTTCACCTCCTGCATTTTTAGGAGAGTAGACGATCACTGATCTTGTGAGTTTCCCTTGAAAATATTCTCTTTGTCAAGAAGTAGAGGTAGGACAATGAACTAAACTTTTATTAGTACAAGTGTACAAGCTCGCCTGAAAATGCAAAATGCCTGATACTCATATATCTTCCTTAAATGTTAAGCAGAATTAGATATTTAAAAACAAAGAAATTAGGACATGTTCTACCATAAATAATATACGGTTAACGTAAGAGATTTGAAGAAGATATGTATGAAATATTTTTGAGAGTTAAAAATTTTAGTTAAAATCGTGATTAATTTCAAGCTGATTTATTTGAGAGTTCTTTATGCAAGTACCTATTTTTGATAATAATTAGTATGCACATTGAAGCATTTGCCAATTGTTATGTACATATCATTAAAACTGCAAAAGAGGTAGATGCTTCAATTTGGAAGAAATAAAGACAACACAATAATATATACTTTTTTTGAGACAGAATCTCACTGTGTTGCCCAGGCTAGAGGGCTATGGCATCCGTCTAGCTCACTGCAGCCTCCAGCTCCTGGGGGCTCATGAGATACTCCTGTCTCAGCCTCCCAAGTAGCTGGGACAAAAAGCACCCACCACAGCCACTGGCTAAATTTTCTAATTTTAGTAGAGACAGATCTAGCTCAGTCTGGGGTCCAACTCCTGAGTTCAAGGCATCCTCTCTCCTTGGCCTCCCAGAGTGTGCAGATTATAGGAGTGAACCACCAAGCCTGGCCACAGTGATAAATTCTTTTTTTTTTTTGCAGTTTTTTGGCCGGGGCTGGGTTTGAACTCACCACCTCCCGCATAAGGGGCCGGCGCCTTACTCCTTTGAGCCACAGACACCGCCCACGGTGATAAATCCTTAAAGCACTCCTTAGCCCTAATTCAAGTTGTCAGATCCCCAGCTAAAAATCAACTTATCCAGAGGCTTCTTCCTCAGCTCCCTATTTACATTTTATAAAATACTTTAGTATCCAAACTATAAATGACCCCTACCTTGTCTGTTTTTTTTTTTTGTTTGTTTGTTTTTAATTTCTTAGTTAAAATTGTTTTTTTCAATCACTTGCAATTGAAATAGTCCTTACCGATACTAGAAAGAAATATTCTGTGGAAATAATGACATTCTACTCGGACCCAGGGAAACCATAGCATCTACGTCCAGTTCTACTCAAGTGTTTCATAGTCATGTGCCATATATCTCAAAGTAAGAAATTACGAATAAGTAAACTGTAACCAAAAAGATGTGGCATCGACCAACATAATCTACATAACACAGCCTCTGAAAAGAAAAGACTTCATTCTGATGTGCCTTGGCTATTTTTGTGATAGCCGAAAAATAAGTGATAGTGACAAAAGTCTTAAAAGGTAGTCTATAAACAAATATCTGAAGTTTCTTAGCTGCTTTAGTTTACCTGTGTAGGTATCAATCAGTTAATTATTATTCTACCTTTGAATAATCATTCTGATGCATCACATATTCTATTCTTCCTATGACAGATACGTCTTCTTTCCCCATCTTGCCAATTTTGACAGAAAAATCAATATTTTAATTCCTCTTTTGCTTTGTGTTGCTTTTAATATGAAAACATCGCATTGTACAGGTCATAGCCCTATGACTTCTGATTAGCTGAGTTCTCTTTCCCTGTCAGAAGGGAAACCCAATTTTCTATTGTCTTATAATTAATGATTTAGTAAATATCTTATCCTTCATTCGAGTGGCTGAACAGAATATTTCTTCCTTGTATACACGATGCTCCCATCAAGATAGATTCTAATGAATAGAAATATTCCTGCCATCTAAAGCGCTAAGCTATGTCGACGTGCAGTCGTTACTCTGAGCCTAATGGAGTGTGGCCGTCAGCCTCAGAGTTTCTGCTTTACAAGCAATAGAATTCAGCTCTGGCTGAAGTAAGCAAAAAGTGGAATTATCTGACGGAAAATCAGAAAGATCATTAAAGGCTGGAGAAGTAGTTTTTAATCTGTTTCTCTTTCATTTTTTATATAAGTCGATTTAGAAGGTAAAAGTCGTTTTCTGTTATGCAGTTGAATTGCATAGTTCAAAAGTCTAGGCTTTTAATTTACCTGTCACCTGAATAGTGTTCACTGTACTCAGTAGGTAATTTTTCACTCCACACCCCCCTCACAACCTCCCTGTCCCAAGTGTTTCGTGTCTGTAAGTCCAGGGCTCAGCTCCCACTGTTGCTGGGAACACACAGTATTTAGTCTTTTAAGCAGAGGTTGGAGACTTGGCCCCTCTAGTCTTAACTTGGAATTTGATCCCCAGTATTAGAAGTGGGTCCTGGGAGAATCCCATGAATATGGAACCCCCTGTGAACATGCTGGTGTCCTCCCTGCTAGAATAAGAGTCTTCCCTCTGTTACTTCACAGGACATCTGGTTGAGCTAGGGACCTCTCCTTCTCTGCCTTGTCCCTTCTTTCACTAAGTGTCAAGGCTTCAGCTCCTGGACACTTCTACACATACAGTACAAGAAAAAGCTTCTCTATTTTGCCAATAAACATTTTTATTTACATCCCTATCTTCTAGCTTTTTAGCATATGGGTTGAACTATTAGAGCATAAAATGTCCAATTCTAAATCAAAACTTTACTATATCTCAAACAAGGAGCAGTGCAATTGATCAAAGTATAAAGTATGCCCTTAATGATTGTCACAGTTTTGCCATCACAATGGCAGCTGGTGTGTGCCTGGAGACCAAGTGGCAATGAAATCGTGAAAGGTGTTTCCTACCGCTCATTGAGAATTGAATATTTTTCTTTGCAAGGAGTGGTCCAAAGCCTGGAGGAAGTGGTATCTGTTGGTGCGAGGTCTGGTGAATATGGTGGATGACAGTGACTTTCCATGTTTATCTTCTAAGCAGCGTTGTTTTGTGTGATGTGTTGTCTTAAGAGAGAAGAGGCCTTTCTTTAGTGATCAGCCTCAGCTGCGTAATCACAAGCATCCTCATTTCTTGGTTGCAGTTGACCATCTGCTGTCATTAGCTGGCCAGATGTCATTAGTTGACCATCTGCTGTCATTAGCTGGTCTACGCTGTAGCAGATGATACCAGCACTGGACCACCAAACAGACACCGTTAGTTTTTTAAATGAATATAGTTCTGGCATTTCATCGTTGTCCAACCACTGTGCCAACAGTTTACAGTTGTCAACAATAATCCATTTCTTATCACATCTCACCACACGGTATAGAAATTATTCACCTTTATGTCATGACAGCAAAGAAAGACAAGCTTCAAGACCTTCTACCTTTCGAAACTCATTTAATTCATGTGGAACTCATCTGTCCAGCTTCTTTACCTTGCCAATTTGTTTCAAATAGTCTGATATTGTTGGAATCGTAACAACAAAGCTTACTGCAAACTCAGTTTCCTACAACTTTCAGCTCATCACCACCCACCTGGTTCTAGGTCACCCACGTGGCTCATATTCAGAATTGCAATCATCAGAATGGCATTGCTCAAACCATCGGCATGCGGTATGTCTATTAGCCACCTCCTTCCCAAGCCCTTCATGGAGGCCTTGATATTCCTAGCTGTCTGGACGGTGTTGGTTCCATAACGAAACCCATGTTCAACAATAACACGCATTTTTGACTCACCCATGGATTCACACAAATTGCTCCACGGAAAAGAATTTGAAACAGAATCACAAGCTGAATATGTATTTCAAAGAATGAGGATGCACCTTCACTAGAAAAGAAACAAAAACAAGACCTATCAATGTGAAATGTGAGTATCAGAGTGAAATGATACAGACCTCAAATTCCAAACTCATTACTTATGGAAATTGGACAATCCTTTCTTGATAACCTAATACTTCTTGTCCTGTTGTTATTGAATCGTCCTCAGAAGATCTGAGGCCAAGCTCAAGGTCATCATTTGCCTTGGGCTGCCGTATCAATTCCTAATTAATGGAAATTAAAACCAATTACACATGATTATTTTCAGAAGCAACTAAGATTATGAGAAAGTACATGAAATACATAGTATTCCAAAAAATAGAGCAGTTTATTTGCTCTTTTTTTCTAGCATATAGTATATCTCCAAACTCTGGGGGAGTCTCCAAACTCT
>CAUYPK010034154.1:0-27527 GCA_963574355.1 Loris lydekkerianus
TCGATGTTTGTTGCGTGACCGGAGATGCTTCACGGGGTGTACAGCTTCAGAGAAATGGCTTAAGGAATTTACAACTCCAAGGAAGCCAACTCTGCGTGTAACCCAGGGGGGTCCAAGTCCCTTAAGCCTCTGGAAGAAAAGGAAGTCATTTTAACTCACATTGAATTTACTTTGTGTGCTTGATGTAGGATATGTTTATTTCTAAATATTATCCTACAGTATGCATCTACAGGATTTTTCTTGACCATAATTTCAAATAAAAATATAAATTGTAAATTAATTTTGTTCACTCCCAGAGCATTTGATAGCCATTCTGCTGCCATCATTCAGATGACACTGCCTTGGCAGACCTCACTTGGAGTGAGCACTGTGCTGCCACCCACAGCACTCATGCATCAAGCTTTGGTGCTCTAGGATTCAGGAAACAGTAAAGTGACCATTGTTCTTGGCTCTAGACACTATCCTTTTAAGACATCTCCTTGCTGCACAGTACTCAAAGTTCACCAGTTCTGCAGTACATACTGAGATGTTCCTTGCAAGACAGAAACTTAATCTTTAACTTCTGGTTGAGCTCAGTGCTCCATTTTATTGAATGACCCATGGGTTTAACAACCCAAGGAATAACCAAATGATACATCAACATTTTTCAGGTAGTATTAGGTCCCACTTGACTTTCAAAGTGTCTCTTACCAAAGTATCCAATGCATTTTGGAGGGACTCCTAGAACTCAGTGTGCTCACAAATGCCACTTGCTTCACTTCCCTTACCAGTTCCCACCATCACCTGCTCTCCAAGGTGCTAGGGACTGCCAATGTGCCACATTGCAAGTGCCATGTTACACATTGGCAGTCCAATCCGCTCTGGGAAGCTCTAGCGGTCAAGTGTCCCTGCATCCTCCATCCCCACTGAATGCCCCCAGTTTCAGTCTCTCTCCCAAAGGTGAGTCTGCTCTATAGATTACAATGAAAATGGCAGAAAATAAATTAGCCCTTCTTTCACCCTTAGAAAGTTTGGGATAGCTCTATTATTTATTTTGTAAGTTCAATTTATTGACCTGAAGTTTCTATACAGTAGCACTTACTCTTCTCAGGTGTATGATTCTCTAAACTTTCACAAAACACACAGCTATATACCACTGTGGTTGTGCAGCTTTTAATCCAAAGATTGGAAACTTCTTCTTGTGGGGTCCCCGTGGAGATGCCAGGGAAATCCACAGAGGACCGCAAATGCAGCTAAGGCTTCTGACTTCTGGACTTGTATTCTTGCCCTTCAATCCCCCAGACAACTGATCAAAACCACTTTGAAAACTTGCCAGTAAAGAGCACATAAGCCCCAGTTTTCTATTGGACTCTGAGAGACTGAGATGGCACCTTTCAACTAAGCAGAGTTGTTTATAACTGGATTAACCATGACTTTTTATTTTTTGTATTTCTAATGCTTTGACACCTGGGGCTTTGCCACATGGACAGACTGCTTCCTCCCCCAGCCAATTCCTAGGGACAGAAAAGAATCAACTTACAAATGTGCCTTTCATGTGCAAACTAACCAGTTCAAGGCCAACATCCCCTCCACCTCCTCAGCTGGGCTCTAACAGGGCTTTCACACTGAGCCACTATCTTGGTGCCCTTATGTCCCCAGGGCCAGGTACCAGACTACTAGGATCAACCCTGTGCCCCAGAGCAAGCTCTGAATTTATTCAAACTAGTCAGACCTGATCCTGCTTACCCTGCTTTGCCTTGCCTAGCTCATGGAAACCACAATAAATGCTCAAGCTTTCCTCTGGCCCCTTCTGCCTCCTGATGGATCTGGGTATTTACCAACTTTTCCCACCTCTGCATAGTAAGACATGGGAAGAACTGCCCTTGTTGGCTCCCTGTGGTTGGGTACAGCCATGTGACCAACTTTATCCAATGAGTTGGATGCAGAAGAGATATGTATTAGTCACTTCTAGTCTGAGCATGTAATTGCTGAAGTGAGACCCTAGAGCTGTGGTAACTAATGACTTTTGAAGTGTCTTTCACCAAAGTATCTAATGCACTTTGGAGGGACTCCTACAGCTCATCATGCTCATAAACACCACTTGCTTTAGGAACACCAAGCTTCCCTTGCTAGCCCTCCAGCTGCTCTCCAAGGTGCTAGAGACTGCCACACGACACTTGCAATGCAGCAGCCACTAGCCTCACTTGGCTATTAAGCATTTGCAATGTGTCTAGTCCAAATGAGATGCACTGTGAGGGTGAAACACTCATGTTGAATTACAAAGACTCAGCACCAAAAAGTGTGTGTGTGTATAGGAGCACATATGTGAATGTATTCATAATTTTTATATATTGAAATTATAATTTTAGGTAAAATAAAATACATTACTAAAATTAATTTTACCTTTTTCATTTTATCTTTGAAATGTGGCTTCTAGAAATTTTGAACTTACAAATGTGGCTCATATTATATTCCCATTGAATAGAGCTGCCCCAGAGCTTTTTCCCCTCTGCTTTAGTAACTGCAAATGTGCCAGATAAAGCTATTTCTGATGGCAAGGGTTCTAGAGAGAGGGTGTCAATGACATGGAGAGAGGCACCCAGCTATCTTCAAAGGACAGGTAAGAAACAAAGCTTTGGTTGGTGTAAGCAACTGAGAATTGGTTTTGCAAGTTAATGCAGCAGAGCCCAGTCTATTCTAACACAGGATGAAGACTGTGGGTGGATGGAGGTCATACAGCAGAATAAGGACAGACAGGAGCAGACATTGCTATGTTGGAATGTTGCCTGTGACTGTTCCTGCATGTACAAGTGCACACAAATGTGCATGCGCAAACACATAACTGTTTATTTCATACGGAGAAGGAAGGACCCAGGGCTTGAAATGCTCTTTTTTCCTCTAGGGACACCTCAGACCAAGTGTCCCACGAGACTGCACAGATCTCATCAGGAGCTTGGCGTACAGGGATGGTCTATGCCAGGCATTTAGCTTGGCTGTGTAGCTCCTGCACAGGTTGACATGTTCTCACCTTAGTCCTGCTCATGGACCATTTCTGATATTTCACTTTTAGCACTGACAGTCACAGTGATGCCTCATCCAACCTGCATCCTCAATTCACTCAGGATTCATGATGATAGTGCAGAAAAAATAATCCCGGGAACCAACACCTGAAAGAAAATCTGTAAAACATCACAATATAGGTGTGGACATCATCATTTGGTTTTCAACAAGAGAGATCAGAAAGTCTGACTGTAAAGGCGGTGCAAGTGGTTTCTCTGAAGGTAAATTTGCCAAGAATCAGAAGCCATGCTTCTCTACCAGTTGCCTGTCACAGCTTTGCTCCCTTCTTCATTTTGTTTCTTTTTCTGAATTTTTGTTTTATTTTTTTGAGATGAGGCCTAACTCTGATACCCAGAGTAGAGGGCATAGCTCACTACAACCTCAAACTCCTAGGTTCTAGCAATCCTCCTTCCTCAGTTTGTAGCAGCTGTGGCTATAAGCGTGTGTTACTATACCTGGCTAATTTTAAAAATTTTAGGTAGAGATGTGGTTTCTGTGTGTTTCTCAGGCTGGTCTTAAGGTCATCACCTCAAATGATCCGCCGATGTTGGCCTCCCAAAGTGGTCATAGACACGAGCCACTGCACCCAGCCTTCTGTTTTGATTAGGGGTATTTTGGCTGTAAGTAACGCAACTCTTAACTGTGGTTTAAAATGGGAATTTATCTTTCTCACAGAAGAAGATGTTTAGAGATAGCCAGCATGGGGCTAGTGTAGCAATTTTCCACTGTCTTTAAGGACCCAGCCTTCACCGAGGCAGGTTGGTGTGTTGCCCACTGGTTGCCAGATGGCTGCTTTAGGGTCAGGCATCGTACCTGTCCTTAAGACAAGGAAAAGAGGGAAAAAGAAGGAGCTAGCTTCAGGCCCACTCATGTCGTGAGAAGAGCAGGGCAGATGCTCCAGCTTCCACTTAGGGAAGGAGCCTACTTTGAGAAAGGGCCGTGGGGTATAGAGGAGATGTACTTTCTTCTCCTGAATCCATGGGCCTTGACCGGGAAGAAGAGGCACTGTTTTGAGACCTTACTCACTAGGGGTTCTCCTTCTTCCAATATGCACAAAGGTACTGATTATGCTAGTGACATTGGACCTAGCAGCCTTGCAGGACAGGCCTTTGCTTCATACCCTTTCAGGGACATCCCCAGCCAGTGGTCACTTTTATGGTCACTTTTATCAGGAAAGATGATCAATAGTTTAGAAAACAGTACTTGAATAGTTATACTGCACACAGCCCAGGAAGGGTCACTCCCAGTCTGTGTCTAGCCCCATGCTAATCCCACTCTCCTCCCCTCCCTGCTCCATCACCACCAGCAGTAGCACCATCCAGAAACACAGCAAATTCTTACCTATCCTAGGGCAGCTGATTGACAGCTCATCCCTGCTCCAAACCAAGCAGATAATAACAAAGTGTTATGCTCCTGGAAGCCCTGATATTAACAGGCTGCTCTGGAAGCTTCAAAGCCTTTCCCAGAGCTCGAGGGCCATTGGTAGCTATGAAACTTAGAGAGAACAGCCCTGGGGCAAGCCCGTCTTGCTCCTGTTCTGCTGCAAGCCTGGAGGCTCACTGGAATTTTCCACAACTCCCAACTCAGACAGGGACGCTGAGCCCCTTCAGCAAAGACAACTCCCACAAGTGGCATTTCTAGCTGGGTAAATTGCCCTGCAGCAAAAAGAGCTGGTGCTAATTTAGTGTTCACTTCTCACCAGCTGAAATGTTTTTATTTTTGGAGGGAATTGGCAAGCTATAATTATTATTGATCTCTGTGACAGCAATCAGAGAAAGCTTTCGTGTGCCCTCCAACTAGCGGGGCTAAAAATAGTGTCTTTCTCAACCAATCATGGCTTCTCTTTGCTCTGAATTGATTTTATAGCAAATTGTCATTTAAAGAAAAAAACATAATAAAGTCTTGCATAGTGAATGTGGGTGTCCTAATCCTTCCGCTATCAGTCTTTATGGCATATTCATCGGGGCCCCGGTCTTAGAGAATGCCTTACCTGACTTTCAACAGATGGATATTAATGGGATATTTATTTACAGAATAAAATTAAATTGGAGCTGCATCTTAATGCACAATTTACATAATCAGCTTTGTTCTGAACTGATGAGCTGTTTTCAATAGCACTTGGGACCTTTCCATCGCAGCTGCCTCAAAGCGGCAGCCACTGAGAATGGAGATTAAACAATTTCCTAAAGCTAAAGGTCTTCATAAGGACCTATTATTCCATCCCAAAGACTTCAGAATTTCTCTAGACACCATGGGCCCTAAGAGAAAGCATGAGATCCAAGATTCATGTTCGCTTCTTGCCATAGTTTGGGAGCAAAGGAAGATGTTCAATTTGCATTTGGAAACCATTATAACCTTGGATAATCTCCATGCCCACCCTCACTTTTGTAAAATGTGTGGCATTTCTATTTTTATAAGGCCACATGCTCCAAACAACACATGTAATTACAAACGTGCTGCACCATGTGCTTGGGGAGCCTGAAGGGGACCTTCCTAATGAGGAATTTCATTGTGATAAGTGTTCACAGACAGCTGATCTCCCGGGAGAGCAAATTGTAGGTGAGATGAGTTCAGACCCTGAAGGGGCAGAAGGAGTAAATGCTGTGTGGCAGGAGAGCAGAGTTACCAAAGCTGGATCAATAATAATAATAATAATAAAGTACATGTTACCTTTCTATCCCTATCCCAGCCTATAGGGCAGTGCAGTGATCAAATACCTTTTGTTTTCCAACCCTGCTGATCCTGACCAATTCCCCAGTGAGCAGCATTTCTCCTGAGAGAAGTCATAAGAGCAAACACTCAGACTCTTTAAACTTGCTGTGATTGATTTCTCCTTAAGAGATAGCGACTCTTACTGCTACCCTCCACCTTTGTCAATGAGAAAACTGAGGCCTTGAGAAGCTGAGTTACTGGCTCAAAATCCCTCAGATGGAATAACCAGGAGTTGAACCTTGGCCTTCTGGCTCCAGAACACAAAGCACTTACCACTGTGCTACATGGAATCCCACGAAGCAAACAGCGTGGGAAGTTCTATTAGTAGACCCGAGGATCCCACTTATTCATAGAAATAAAAGCATTCTTAAAATGAGAATTTCATTCCTTGGTGCTGTATTTTCTAACCTTGAATATTGGACAAACACAGAAAAATCCTCAAAGGAAAAGCTGATTTAATTATTTATTTATTTATTCATTGCAAAGTGGCTTATTCCAAAGCTAGCTACAGTGAAGATAACAGTATAAAGGTCAGATCTGCAAGCCCCAGGGAGTAAGCAATGTACACAATTGAGGTCTCAACAGATTGGGATGTGGGGACCACAAATGGTTATCTAAATAAACTCCAATCCTAATGGAGTGGTTCGTATACATGAAACATGTTCCTAAAATCCACTGAGATCATTAGGACAACAAAATGTAGCAGGGGAAACACTCAGCTGTTTCCGAGTGAGGGCTCCCCGGACTTCCCCGCCCCCCAGGGTGCAAACTGCAGTTGAAGGCCTGCCAGGCTAAATGGCCACTACACCCTATCTATAATTAAAAGCCCAACTCAGTTCCACCACAGCCTCCTCCACTTGCTTGCAACTATCCAGAAATGAACCAGGGCAGGAAAGGGCTCACTCTTCCCTGCAGAGTCCGTGAAGGTGAGCCATTATAGATATTGGGCAAAATTCGGAATGGGCAAACTCTGCCTTTGGCTTCCTAACGTCTAACTTGGGTTCAGTCCCCTGGAATGCAAGGTCTCAATTGAATACAACCCCTTCCTACCCCCCAGAGCCCCACACCACTGCTGCCGCTGATTGCTTAAATAACATAGGCCTCATCGGTCCCCCTTCCTTCAGGGTCCCACCCTCTACTCTGCACTAATGGGCACTAAATGTTCAACTCCTCAGAGTTACTTTACTTTCTCTTAGGGGCCATCTAGCAGCATAGTGCTTAAATTTCAGTTATGTTTCTAAATGGTGGCAGTTTCACACTTAGTGTTAAGGAAAAGTTTGTACTTGTTCTTGACACTTCATCAGAAAAAAACATGAGAACAAGTGGGTTTTGAGAAGAAGCAAAGGAAAATTTATTACCTTGCCACCAAAGGAGGAAAAATGGCAGACTCTTTGCCTCAAAATATTGATTTTTCCTGAACATAAGCAGAAACACAGAGCTTTTAAAGGGGAGGACCAATTGTCATTCAACTATAGTTAATGATTCTCTTTGCCCCATCTCTGTCTCATCGGTGCTAGAGACAAAACCTGGACCTCCACCTGCTAGGGAAGCCTCCACACTTTGCCAGCCAGGCACCAGCCTCCAGCCCCATCTTCTGTAGTGCAAAGAACACAAGACATTTCCTTCCACTGCCCAATCACCACCAGAGGCAGGAATATAGGTCCCAGTTTCCAAAAGAGTTTTGTTTCTTTATTTTTATATTTCAGACTAATATGAGAGTACAAACGATTGCATTACATTGTTTACATTTGCCAAGCAAAATCCAAGGTGTAGTTGAGCCCTTCACCCAGGGGGTGTGCTGCATACTTTTACATTGTGCCCATTCGGTGAGAATTTACCAATGCCCCACTTTCCTCCCCTCTCCCCCACACTTGATTTAATTGTGTTTTTCTTTCATGTGGGTGTGTAGTTCTTTTTCTATTGGCTCCATATTGAGTACATTAGATACTTGCCTTTCCATTCTTGTGATGTTTTACTGAGGAGAATGTTCTTCAACTCCATCCAGGTTAATACAATGAACGTAAAGTCACCATCTTTATATGGCTGAAGGTATTCCATGGTGTGTATATACACCACAGTTTGTTAATCCATTTATGAACAAACAGAAAACATTTTTGCTGTTTTCTTTCCAGGTCATTTCCTCCATTAAATATTCTCACTGTCAATGTTACACTTCCATATTTATGATAGGAGGGTGGCTATTCTGTTACACAAGGCAACAAGTTGGGAGAGAGATGACCGCTGCAGTGGTTTGTTGAACAGTGGCATTTAAAAAGATAGTCCATGCTTTAACCCTTGGAATCTGTGATAGTATCCTTATTTGGAAAAAGGGTCACTGAAGATATAATTATTAGGATCTCAGGATGAAATGATCTTGGATTACCCAGATGGACCCTCAATCCAATGGCAAGTAGCCTTAAAAGAAACAGAAGAGGAGGAAATAGAGACACAGAGACAAAGTCAAAGTCAGAAAAGCATCTACAAGATGGATGGAGTCTGAGAAGCAAAGCTGAAGCAATATAGCTCACCAAGAGGTTTAGGGATAGAGGGAGGGTGACGGTCTGCAAGGTGAGAAGGCCAGCCCAGGAATTGAGGAAACTGAGCAGAGTTGAGTCTGACTAGGAGCCAGCCACCTCACACAGTTCCAAGAGGCTTTTATTGCCCCTTAGTGGTGTCAGTGGAATGAGGGTGGGGGTTGGGAGGGGTAAGGGGAGAGTCATTCTCTTCTGCTGAGTAAAAATGTGGGAGGGCATGAGGGTGAAGGGGGTGCTTCTCTTCTGCAGAGTGACCGATCTTCATCCCAGGGGCTTATCTTTAGTGCCAGGCAGGACCAGGGGATGGAATTGATTGTTTGATGTTTCCCTGACCACCTGATGTTTCCCAGGCCCACACTCCTTGAAGCATTCCTGGAGTGTTAGGAGGGGGTTGCTGTGACCATACCACTTGGTTTCTGACCAGCTTTCTATCACTAGCTGTCCTCCTAAGGTGACTATAGTCTTATGAGGTTCATGAAGACTCCTTTCCCACGCTGACCTAGTTAGTTTGCTCAACCCACATTCTTTCCCCTCGTACCTTCCATGATTGTCTGGAAAAGGTTTCTCCATAATTGTGAGGATGTTTATCTCAAAAGGCTTTGGGGGAGGTAGTAATGCTTAGACTATAAGCATTATTACATTGTTATAGTAAAGGCCCTTTTTATGTTGTTTTCTTTGATGATTCTTTTAGATAAAGTTGAAATTTTCTATGTTTGTTTCCTTGGATCCCATTTAAAAAATTATTAGAATTGTAACAGAGGCAGAGCAGTCTTTGAGAGGCTAATTCCTCACTGTTCTCCAAAACTGCTGACCTTCTGCTACGAAAGCCTGGTGGACTTATAGCCCATTTGTGTGTATTGGCTGGACAGTGACAGGCAGCTGGACCTCTTTGTCCAGTAACGATTGCAAACATGGAGGTGAGACTGGAGTTGTGTGGCCACAAGCCAAGGAATGGCTGGAGCCACTGGAACCTGGGAAAGTAAGGAGGTGTTACCAGATGAGGAGAGTCTGGCCCTCTGTCACTGTCAGCCAATATACAGAGACAGGGAAAGGTCCACCAAACTCTATTTGTCAGAGGCTGGCAATTCTGGAGAACAGTGAGAGTAGCCTCTCCAAGACAGTTCTGATCTTCCATTTCTAAAACCACAGTTTCATACATGAAAGTTCAAAGCAAAACCCATGTGAACCCTTATCTTAAACCATAATCATCATATCCCATAAACCACAATAAATAATTATCAGCATAACCCATGACTCAAAACATTTCTAATTCAAAAGCTGATCTCCTAAATCAATAGCCCAAAACTACTCATGATACACACTTTTAGATTACAGCTGAATTTACAAAACAACAAGAATGGGAGACATGAGGTGAAGGTCACATAGGACCTGAACCAGCCATTCCAGCTGTGTCATCTCACCCTGGCCTGACTGAGTCCATCTTATTCTCACTACATGTGCTCTCAGAGGGATTCTCCCCCTGAGCCTTCAGTGGTCCTACCAACAGTTTGTATTCAGAAGTTTGATTCCCAGAACTGTGAAAGAATAAATTTCTGTTGTTTCAAGTCACCAAGTTTGTGGCAATTTGTAATGGCCCTGGAACCTGAATACAACGACCTTGAGAGAAGACCTTTCTACAAGCACACAGGTGCCCCTGCCTCCTGCGCTGATGTGAAGAAGTAGTCTGAGCCATTGCCCTCCACCCTTCTGCGTCTTCTCAGAAAAGCAACTGGTGAATTTGGGACCCTATGAAGCTCTGGTCTTGTCACACCACTGGGGAGCTGTCTCCTGGGGGTGTCTGTATTGTGTGTGGCAACCTTCCTCACCAGCCCCACCTTTCTGCGTTGGGAAAAAGGTGGGAGGCAAGTGCCCAGCATTCTTCAGACTCCACATTGGGAGAGTGGATCATGAGAAAAACTCAAAGGCATAAAATCTACCGCACCAGGACATGCTTGAGAGAGAATGTCACAATTTTCCAAAATATTGAAGAAGAGTTTAACATAACAAAGGGGAATGGTGAAATAAAGAAGTAATGGAATTAAAATGAGAAAAGAAATACTTAGATGAATATGCAACTGCAAGGTGATTTCAATAGGTAGATGAGGGAAGACTTGTCCCTCAGAACATTTAAAGCTAAATCAGTCTGCAAGATTACACAGAAGTGAGATGCATTATCAGGGCCATTACTCAAATAATCAGGAAGGTAAAAAATACCACTCTTTGAAATAAAACAGTTCTGTCATCTAAAAAAGCTACATTTGATCTTAATGCTGGTTGAATTCATCTGGCAATTGCTTGTCTACTTTTTTGTATAAATTTTTAAATGCATTCAATTTTCCTAGGGAACCTTGTCAGGGTTAGGTAAACATCCCTCTGCCAGCAGGAAAATCAAATTAGCATAAAGATGACCCTAGCAGACTCCAGTGTCTGATTTCTGGAGCTCAGAGGTTCTCTCTCTCAGCACTCCTAAAGGTAAGATGGCTCTTGTGCTGACCCCATCTCTAGCCACCAGCTTCATTTTCCTCAATCCTCCAGACCTCACAATAGAGCAGACTATTCTGAGGGCCTTCCAGAGGTTGCTTAAATGAGTCATCTAGACAATTTCCTTAGGCCACAGTGAGCTTGTGCTCCTCTGCAAAACCAGGAGGCAGAAAGGGGTGCTCTGTCCTTCCAGCACCCAGATTCAGTCCTCAGGTAAGGCTCTGCCAGAGCACGCACTTTACCTCCCTGAGAGTCGGATTTGACCCAGGCTTTAAAAGGCACAAGCTCCTTTACTGGAATGAGAGATCACCATCAGCTAATTTGTGTTCTCTTGTGTTCTGCTTGTTCATATCACCTGTGTTAGGAACATGGTAGGAGACGCAAACAAAAAAAAGAAAAACACGTGGGGATTTTCTACTGCAATATTTCTATCTCTGGAATGCATGTCAAAGTCACTGGGAGTATGCAATTTAATCATTTCTGCTTATACCTTCAAGATGTGCCCAAGATAAGTAGGTTCCATTTAAAGGGTGAGACTTCCCAGTCTTCCCATGGAAGGAAACAAGGCTCATGTGTTACAGAGGGAATGACCTTAAAAAAAAAAAAAAAAAAAAAAAAAAATGGAAAAAACATTTTCTGTCTCCTCAACTCTTGGGGAATTGAAAAACTTTCATCCCTGCCACAGGCTACTTATTAGGAGAGACAGGAAATGTCTCTTGTTATTTGTGCCACATGAGATATTTCAAGGGAATCACCTGGGTGGAGGTCACAAGATCTTCTTAGCTAAAGTTAGAATTAATCTAGATGGAAGCCATGACATTGTTTTAGCCAGAAGATGGGATGAATCTGGCCAGAAGCTACCAGATTGTTTTGGCCCAAGATGGGATTATGGGATCAGAACCTTTAAATGTTCTGTGCTTCTGCTTAGAAGGAGCAATTTGGATTTGAGACTATTGTCTGCTGCTTTCCTTTTTTGCCAGCAAAGTTATAAACTTCTCTTTCCCTCTCCTCCAACCGCTCATCCCTCTTTTTCTGACAGTTTTGGAGGACAAATGCAGAACTTTCAGTAACACTTGCCCCTTTACAGTTTGCTAAAAATTCACTGACATGAGGCAGATGGACTAAAGGAGGGGAAAGATATAAATTCATTTAACATGCGCACATGGGAACCAGGGTCAGAATGAAGATTCAACTTCCCCAACACAGCTTAGAAGCTTATGTGCCTTTCTGGAGAGGGAAGAGGAGGAATTCTGTTAGGGGCACTACAGAATTGCCAGAAAGGATGAATGGGTGGGGAACAGAGATTAACCCACAAATTGTTCTCTTTGAAATCTGAATGAGTCTGAGAGATAGGACATTATCTTCTTAATAAGTCTGTTCAGATGTGGTCAAATCCTGGTCTTACTGGAAGGGGAAGAAAAGAAAAATTGTTCTCTTTGGTCCATCTGGACCTTAGGCAGATAAAGAACTTTTGGGGGAATGCCATGTTGGGAAAAGGTCAGACAGACCTTGAGCCTTCTCCAGTCAGTCCAGAATGTTAAAACATCATATTCTGGAGTGAAATATTTCTAATTTCCTTCAATCCCTACTTTGAAACTAAAAAGTTTTGCATATTAACAGCCAAGATGATAGCTTTGGAGAAGCTTGGGTTACAGGTTGTTAGACAGTGATAGACAAAGGAATGGATGGGAAAAAAAAACAAGTTCAAATAAATGGAAAAGAGCAGATTTAAACCTATCATCCCATATCTTCTTTAGCCACTCTCTTTTTTTTTTTTGAGGCAGAGTCTTACTTGCTCCAGTATCACAGCTCAAAGCAACCTCAAACTCTCAAACTCTTGGGCTCAAGTGATTCTCTTGCCTCAGCCTCCTCAGTAGCTGGGACTATAGGTGCCTGCCACAATGCCCAACTATTTTTAGAGACGGGGCCTCGATCTGGCTCAGGCTAGTCTCGAACCTGTGAGCTCAGGCAATCCACCCACCTAGGCCTCCCAGAGTGCTAGGATTACAGGCAGGAGCCACCTTACAGTCTCTTACTTCTGTAAATAGATCAGTTCAGCTGAAGACAAGCTTTCAAACAGAAGAAAAACAAAGGCTAATATTTGGAACAGTTATCAAACTAGCTTCCTTAGAGTCTGGAGGGCATCCGGCTGAGGAGTCTGGATATTAAACTTGAAGCATCTTAAAGCGCAAGTAGGCAGGGGTGACCTGACAATTTTTTTTTTTTTCCCCAGAGTTTATATGTAACAAAAAACACTTGCAGGGCCTCAGGGAAAAGGTAGTAGCAATTTCACTGAGTCCAAGACTAAAGAAAAAGGGAAAGAAAAAATTGAAAATGTTGTTTGAAGACTTGTAGCCAAGAAAGAATTCAGGATCCAATGTAAATTGTAGGCAAATAACTCAAAATCAAAAAGGCTGGGATCTGATAAAGGGTTTGTCCATGGAAAAGAATCCATGTTCTGCAAAATAATTTAAAGAGGTTTATTCTGAACCAAATTTGGGGACCATGATCTGGAGCCATACCCAAGAAGCCTTGAACAAGTAGATTTGTGGTAATGGGGTTACAGTTTAGCTTTATATGTGAACTAAAATAAAATCTTAAGCCTCCCCCCTCGGCAACTAACTGACTAGACCACTTCTTGGCCAAGGGGATCCCTAAAAACTGAGTTGCTACCCATGAATAAGGAGATGAGACACACCTCATGGTGTCCCCTTCCTTCTTAGAGATATCCTCTGTGACTCATTAACAAGCCTAAGACTGTGCAAGACCTACCTGTGGGTCCTGACTATACATAACAAACCACCTGAGTCTGTCCAGTACTTTGTCTCTAATTAACAGACTCTTTAGCTTGAGCACTTCTTTTCATGGACTGTTGGTCTTTCAGGAAGACCCTAACTCTTTCAGCCAATTTTCAGCTAAAAAAATCTTTAAACCCACCTATGACTTATAAACACCCCCCACCTCCAGATGTTCCACCAATTTGGGCCTTACCAATGTATGCCTTCCGAGTATTAACTAAAGACTTTACTTATGATTCTGATCTCCCTGGCATATATAAAACCAAACTGTAAGGGCTGGGCATGGTGGCTCACAGAGTAATCCTAGCACTCTGGTGAGGCTGAAGCAGGTGAATAGCTTGAGCTCAGGAGTTCAAGACCAACCTGAGTAAGAGTGAGATCCCCTCTCTAAAAAAATAGCCAGGCAGTGTGGTGGGCTTAGTCCCAGCTAATCAGGAGGAGCCCAAGAGTTTGAGGTTGCTGTGAGCTATGACCCCAGGACACTCTACTAAGGGGAACAAAGTAAGAGACTCTGACTCAAAACAAAACTAACCCCACCACCACGAGTCCACTTGCTCAAGGCTTCTGGGGTGTGGCTCTGAATCATGGTCCTCAAATTTGGCTCAGAATAAACCTCTTCAAGTTATTTTACAGAGTATAGCTTCTTTTCCATGGACATATACCTTTCAGAGATTACAGATAGATAGATGCTGAGACCCAGGGGTTTGTTAACTATATTGAGGACCAGGGGGATGCCTTGAATAGCCTTAGACTTGCTATTAATAGTAAGTCACAAAGGATGTCTCCAAGGTGGCAGGGGGACATGATGAGGCCTGTCTGATCTCCTTTCTCATGGTTGGCAACTCAGTTTTCAAGGATCCCCTTTGATAGGTTGGTCAGAGGAACTCCAAAAACAGAGCAAGCAAGGGCCACTCCATTTGGAGCATAAGGCACTCATCTTGGCTGTTCAGTGACCTTGGCTGAAATCATCCCCTTCTGGGACCCAGACAAAGGAAGGGGGAACTAGCAGACACAATGGCTCCTGGGGGGCTAGACCATAAACAGAATGGTCTTAGTGAGAAATCAGCCAGAACAGTACCTGGCCACAATCACTAGCACACCAAAGTAACACTCTCCCCATCTTACCCCACCTAAAACCTTTAAAAGACAATCACTCTTGCTCTTTGGGGCTGATGCCTATTGAGTCTCAGCCAGCCTTCACTGAGTGAAGCTATTAGCTATTTAGCTATTGCTCCGTATCCAGCTTTATGACTTGGGCTCACGCCTGTAATCCTAGCACTATGTGAGGCTGGGGTGGGTGGATAGCTTAATTGCATTAACCTCTACCTTACATCCTTGGATGGGGGAACAGGGGGCCCAGTCAGTCAGCCACTGGAGGGGAGGAGTCTTAAGATTTTAAGTCACAAGTTTACTATAGTTTCTTTTCTTTCTTTTTTTTTTTTTTTCTTTTTTGGCCGGGGGTGGGTTTGAACCCACCACCTCCGGCATATGAAGCTGGCGCCCTAGTCCTTTGAGCCACAGGCGCCGCCCTACTATAGTTTCTTTCTATAATTCTCTCTCTAGTTTGCCATTTTTACCAAAGACAAATCATAGTGTTGTAGGAAGACGAGGCCTAACAGAGAGAAAGAGCACCCAAACACCATGTTTTTAAGAGGAGGGGCTTTATTCACTGGTGGGGATCTTACAGCATAAAAAACTTCTAAATGGCCGTGCTCCCCAATTGGCTTGGTCTTTTCCTTTTTATTTACAGTCAAAAAGTTCCACCCCACAGGTACCTTTCTCATTGGCCAGTTTGAATTAAGTGGGAGATACTATTCCAGTCCCTACAGAACTACAAGATTTCACAGAAGTGGAAATTTCCAAGGTCCAGGAAGTTAAGTTTATAAATTCCCAAGAGCTGAGTCACCATGGAGAGGACCCTGCAGGTGTATCCTTGTGGTCTCCTTGAGAAGACCTGGTCTCCTAGACCTCACCCTTCTCAGGTTTCCTCTCTCAATAGCAGGACCAATTTATTTATAAAATAAATTTTAATATCATTATCCCTGTCCTGACTATTTGCATAAAGTATAACAAAAATAATTATTGGTCATACAGGCTTTTAAAAAATTGGCTTCATGGGAATTTTTTTATATGGACTCTCAGGTTAGACTTAAATGGCTCTCAAGCCAAGCTAAAGATTTAACTGTGCCAGCCAAGCTAAAGATTTACCTGTGTCTGTATGCATTGGCTAAATACTTTTTCTTGAGGTCCCAAAGTAACTAGGGGGTTCTTGAACCTGTTAGAAAGTGACATTCTTTACTTACCGCAGATCAGGAAATGTTACTGCTCAGGTACTAATGTAGCAGGAAACCAACGCAGACAGAGACTACAGGCACCAGTTGGAAGAGAAAGTGGCTTTACTCACCCGCTGGGAGACTTGGTGGACTAGTCCTAAAAACTGAGCCCACCAACTCAATCTCTTGCCTTCCTTTTATACATGGGCTTGGGCTCATGTAAAAGTCATGAAAGACATGAGAGATGTGAGAGACGTGACAGACGTGAAAAAGTCTTGTGACTCAAGGAAGGTTAGGTTGGCCTGTGCCCTTGGTACTGGATGGGCTACCTGTCCTCAAAGGTGACAGAAGGTTAGGGAAGTTACAAGGTTACTATCTAGGCCCAGCACATACCATGGGAAGGACACATAGATAACAGAGACATCTGCAGCAGTAGAGGTAGTAGTTAGTGTTACAGACTACCTGGCTAATGCCTGTACAGAGTGACTAGGACAGAATTTAGCTCTGCTTTTACTCTCTTGCCTCACTGATACAGGACTCCCCCATTCAAGGCTGGACAGAGACCCCTATCTTCTAGGCCTGGATGAGCTCAGAAATCAGTCTCATCACAGACTCCCATCTTTAGGTACAAACAAGGCCCTTTCCAGTCCACAATGGAGCAAGATTATGAAAAAAGCAGCCTGATCAGTATTTCATGTGGGCAATTCCTCCCAGAGTAGGGAGTATACATCCTAACGCCTTGCCTGGGGCAAGGACTGCAAGGACCACATTCCTTTGCTAATTTTAGGATTGTTTTCTGCCTGCAGGCCCCCAGCCAATTATGACGTGTTCTGGACATACATTCCCTTACCCTCCCTGCCTTCAGGATAGGAAAAGCAGTATATAGACTCCTAGACAGGGTCTACATGTGCTGCCCACTTGAGTCCCCCTCCATTGCTGAAGGTTTTGTTCCTCCTCTGTCTCTTATCTGTCTCTTTTATCTTTCAATAAACTCTGTCCATTCACTTACTTGAGTTGTCTGTGGTTTCATTCTTCAAACCCCCAGATCAAGGACCTAACACAGAGAGAAATTCGGGCTACAATACCAGGTCAGTTTTTCCAGAGGGTTTTTTAAATTGGTCTTATAAAGTCAACCTTAATTCCTCAACATATCTGGGCATATCTAAAAATATACTATTCCAGTCAAAGCCTCAGTAAAATAACCTGTGTCTCTAATTCTATACCTTTAGAAAAGAAAGCAGATTATTATTGAACTTCTACAAATAACTGTATTCCCATAAAATAAGAATACTTATGAAGGAGCTAAGAAAATTTAACCCCAAAATATGATTCCTTTGTATGTAGATTATTATTATTATTATTATTTTTGTATTGTTATATCATAGCTGTGTACACTAATGCGACCATGGGGCACCATACATGAAGATTATTTTGAATTAAAGGCTATTCATAATCAGAGAACTTTGAACAAAGACTTTCCTTTATCTTAACAGGCTGCTAGATGCCTTATCACATGCTAATAGACCTGTGATAAGGTCATTTGAAGCATAATACCCATCTCTTTCTGTTTCCCCTCCATCTACTCATCCCTTCTTAGCAACCACTTGCTGCACGTATACTTTCCAGTTTCTCTTCCCCTCCCTACTAAAAGCATCTTTAAAAGCCACTGACTATCACTAAAACTTTAGGAAATCATTCTTGTGGTTCCCCTTTCCCCCATGCACATGGTATTTGGAAATAAACCTTTCTTTTATTAATCTACTATAATTCCGAGTTGATCTTCTTAGTGAACCAAACTAGGGGAAAAGGGCAAGTTTTCCTAAGACTCCCCTTCACTTACAAATAGTTTCCAAATTCTGGAGAAATCAAATAGAAAGAAAAATAAATGTTTGAAATTGCTCATAAATATATACTTTACCAATTTGCTTGTAAGCTATAAATAGCTCAAAAGAAGAAAATGTTTTGATTTCTAAAAGAATCAGCAACACATTAAACAAAAAGTTATGAAAAAATAATTCAGTCCCATGTATTAATTTTTGCTCTGTTTGAGGTTGGGCTATCAGTCCTCATGAATGGATCAGCTTTTTAATTAAAGTCTTAAAAGGTTTTCTAGCTCAGAAGCTACAACCTCCAAAGTTATCAGTTTCACTTGTACTTTGAATTATTTGTGAGAATCTTTGCCATAAATTTTCTTAAAGAAGCAAATTTTGAAATGTAGCCAGTTAAAAGCCAGTTTGTTTTGTTTTAGAAGAATCAAAGTAAAATAGTAATTGTCTTGTGTGTTTGGTTTCAAGGCAGCTTCCTGAATCCTACAATGTCAGTGTTCCAAACAATTGCCCAGACCCTTGGTTTTTGGAGTGCTTTTAGTTGAAAAATGACCAGGCACCACAAAGCAAGGCAAGCATGAAACAATGTTTATCGAAAAAGAGAAATATAGGTTTACAGAGTAAGATATCGGCTTACAGAGCAAGATACATTAACCATAGATAGTGAATAGGCCACCATTTTCACAAGGAAAAGGTCTGGATCATGGCCACTGATTCTGTTTTATACTATCTGGGCCAGACCAACCTCATGGTTCAGAGGTCGCCTCAGAACCTGAGTCTTACTTGGCATGTGGACTTCCCCTGAGCCTCTCTGAAAGCCCATTGGAGGGGAATGTGGACACAGTATGCATTCAAGCTAATGACACAGTAATTAGTCTATTAGTTTTTGCCAATACTAGGTTATATCAATTTACTTCACATAAGAGCAACGTATTTCAGGCCTATGATTTCCATTTGATATTAACAAAAATAATCTGTACAAAAAAACCCCAAAGGCAACCATATAGCCTAGTATGTAAATGTGCAAGTATACTTTTAAAATGTAAATTATTCTGCAATATTTCCAAGGTAGAACATCATAGTAATTAAGGAATCTGCCCCATTTAGCTAACTTAATAATCTTTTACATGTATAGCCATGCAAATGGATAAGGCACAACTTAGTTTTGATGCTAAAGAGTATAACACACATCCTCACATTCTTTATTTTAAGATATTAAAATAATATTATATTTTTCTTTTATTTGTAAGTCATCAGTTCATTTCTAAAGCTTTATAATGCATTATGCTAAATAACATATGTGTGGCCAGGACAAACTGTTCCTTGAACTTAAAAAGTGAAAGACAAGACCCTATACTGCTACCTTACATTAAAAAAGAAATTTATACATACATATGCACACACACACCCCCCAACATCACACACAAGAAAATTCCCATAATGCAAAGAGAGGCCATTTCCTTATTAGCAAAGTTTCCCATCACAGTATTTCATGACAGTTGTTTAAAAATTACATACTTATTTACCACCTGTTTAGGTCAATACTACAAAAAAAATTGAAATAGATAATTGTCTTCTTCAAGGTAAAGAAAATGCTTAATTTAGAAAGTCTTTCTCTTGAGACTGCACAGTGAAAGGTATCATTTAATTAAATATAAACTACTTAAATCTAAACAGGAATCAACCTATTAAAACCAATAAGAAGAGCTCAATATAACTCAATTCAAAATCTTTCAAACCCAATCACAGTGCTTTTTGCTTTTTATTTCCTGTGCCTACAAGTAAAGATTCTATCATTTTTAATTCTTTAATAAAGTAAATTTTACATTGATAATAAGAATGTTTAAGAATTTTTTTCAAAATATAAAATAAGCCCTATTTCATTTTCATTCCAAAAAATGATGAATGCTCTTTATAACGACCACACTTCCTAAGAATTCTAAAGATTTGTATGTCAATTTCTAATGATCTTTTCACTGGATAATTTCTTTTCTTTTTTTTTTCTTTGTCATTTATATATCACTCAATTCTTTATAACCCATTATTTTATTCTTTTTGTTAATGGAAGTGTTTGATAGGTAATGGGGTGGAAAATACAATATAAAACTTAAGGAACTCTGAAGTAAGATGTGTATTTGCCTGTGGTAAAAGGCATTACTGAAAATAATCTGAATGCTATTCAGGAAAGGTAAAAATGTCTATGAAAGAAACAACACATATGGTAAACATCTTCCTCATCTTTGGTTTAGACTTCTTGACCAAAATCTTCTGCAAACTTTTTTAATTTCAAAAAGTCATGTTCATTGACTGTGGGTTTTGTGTTGGAGAGTGACCACAACATATTCGACAAGGAAATAACTGGCTCCAAAAGTTTATCCCCACAGACATTCATCCATGTCATTACAATGGCAGCAGGGTTGCCTGGTGTTAGAACAGGATGTAAGAAGATCATCTAAGAGGCTGTTAGAGTCAGCCTGGGAAGGTCCATGAACCTTTTAAAATGAGGAGCTGATTGTACTTTTCTAACAGGCTGCATAAGTGCATCATACACAATAATACTTATATCTGCCCCTGAATAACCATCAATTTTCTTCCCAAGTTCTTGGAAGTCTTGCTTCTGTTAGACTGTTCCAAGTGGCCAGCAAATGCAGTATAAACATTGCTGCTCAGGCTTGGGCTTCAGGCAAAGGAATATAAATTTTTCTCCCATATCTTTACCTAATGGCATAATCCAGAATCTGGGGTATATTTGTAGCTTCCAGAGCCAAAATTCCATCATGGTCCACATCAACCAACCCCTTGCATTATAACTAGGAACTCTGTCTTAATTGTATATGCAGCTTCACTTTCGTTTTCCCTTCTTGAACCAAATGGAGAAAATCAATTTGATCAATGAAGATAATGGAGGGCTTGTTCACTCTGGCAAGTTGGAATAAATTCTTAACCAGTTTTTCACTTTCACCTAGCCACTCTGAAACAAGATCAGAAGAAGATATTTGAAAAAATGTAGAGTTGTTTACTTCTGTGGCTACAACTTTGGCTAAATAGAGCTCTCCTGTTCCAGACAGCCCAAATAATATAGAATTTCCCTCCAAGGCAGTGGTTCTCGATCTTCCTAATGCCGCAATGTATTTTTATTGTTACAAAGGGGTCACAACCCAAGATGTCTTTTTGACCATAAAAAGATGAGGAAATCGAATAGGCAGCGTCAGTGCTTCTTTGGCTCTTTTAAGATCAGCAACATCATTCCATTTCCCACTTGGTTGTTCTATAATAATGGCACTTTGAAGTTGATTCTGTAGTTTTTTTTTCCAGGATCATCAGATTGCATCATTGTCATTTCCTTTGTCATCCATTCGACTCAGTTGTTCCTCCCACACTGGCTTCTGTGGGGTTTTTTTTTTCCTCTTTCTTTTTCAGGTACTCGTTACATTTTTTGGCTCTGTCAAGATATATGTAATGTACACTTTGCTCTGATACTTTGCTTGGCTTTTTCACCTTGTGTTATGTATCTAACTACATGGAGAAAATACTGTATTTTGGTAAAGTTGAAGGGCTTCTTTGTCTTCTTGGAGAGATTTGCTAGCAATATCTATTGCTTTCTGGAGTTTGGCCAAAGTTGAAGTCATGGTGGAGATCTGAGGTCATTCTCTGTGGGGGGAAAAGGCCAGAGAAGAGCCTAGAGCAGCAAAGTAGAATTGCAGTAGCTGTAACAGTCTCTAAACTGGGGAGGCTAGAGGCCCTCTGACCCTGAGTGGCGGCCTCCCCTACAGAACTTATCCTAAAATAACACCATTCCCCATCAGCTGGGGGACCCTTCTCACAAAACCATGGTAAGTAGTCTCAAGGCTGTTCCATATCAACTTAGAGACTCTATTGTACCTACTGCCAGGCTAGAGGGTTTCTGTTTTTTCCAGTTGGCATGCTAAGTTCTGATTGGTAGATTGCTAAGATGTTCCCTTCTCCCAGGTGTGAGCAATTACTCAAGACAGGATCAAGGTGAGTATCACCAGGATGGGGACCTGCACCCCGCATCCCACCTTGTTCTCCTACCCTAAGAGAGCTGGATTTCTAGTTATGTACCTAACATATGAATGATAAAATGTCTTTGAGCCACAGGTACTACCCCAATTAATGATAAAATGTCTTAAAATGGTCATGAGTAAAGATAGAATTGACAAAGAAAGTTGGTTATTTTTGTGGCATAAAATGAAATATAACCACAATTATTACTGATAACATGCACAAAGACATATTAAACTTTTAGGAATCACATAAAACTTTGGAACACATTGATTATATGTATACATATATGAAGAAAGTTAAATATTTCATATTTGACAATGTTTTCTGTATACTTTAATATGCCAAATAAGCCCAGTATCTCTCAGTTGGAAATGGCCCTAATATTGAAAAAGCTACTTTGAGGCCAAAAAGACTGAATTTAGAATTTTGATTTCAAAAATATGGCAAATATCAAAGATTTAAAACATTTGTTGTCACCAAACAGGATCACAGTTTACTATAAAATAATAGTCATTTATTTAACCAAAGTGATAATTAGAAGATTTTCAAAGGCAAACATTTTTCCATCTGATAGAGAGAAGACTCAATTTCTTAAACAACCATAAGGCCTAGTAAAGACAAACTGAAAGACAAGCTAACAAAGGATGTCAGGAAATTTCACCCCAAAATATGACTCCTTGGTGTAAAGAATATTTTGAATTAAAGGTCCTTAGAAATCAGCAGCTGTAAATAGGGGCTTTCCCTTTTTGTTCATTTAAAAAAAAAAAAAAAAAAAAAAGATACTTTGAAAGATGGTGGCTGAGTAACAACTTCCCTGCAACTGGGCATGGTGAGTCTGGGGAGATAAGACTCCAGGCATCCCTGGCTGGTGGGATCTTCCTATAATCATCCCTTTGAGGATACAAGAAGTCACCAAGGGACATCTGGACCCCAAGAGAAGGACAAAAACAGTGGGAAACTGGCAAGTGGTTGCATGTATTCGATTGACCTAATCGCCCCAGCAACCGTAAGTACAAGTAGCACTGAGACTGCAAACCAGAAAGGCCTTACCTGTGAACTGTATTGGTGTTTTTGGATTTGGCACTCAGTTGAACTGCCTTGGGGAGAGCTTGAGCAGGAGTGTGGAGAACTTTGGGCATTGTCTGGGGCCCCAGACAGAGCTGCTGAGCTGCGCTGTAGGGAGCCATTGTGTGAGAGAACTGCCCTGGCAAGCTCCACCCTCAGGGTCCCAGAGCAAGGATTGGGTGGGACCTAGTAACCTAGCGACTGAGCTACCTTACAGCCTTAACCCTTACGGGCAGAGTGAGACGGTTTTGGCACACTGGAGGCTCAGCTGTTGCCCTGGGTAGAGTGCCGTGGTATCACAGCTCATAGCAATCTCAAACTCCTGGGCTTGGTGCCACCCGAAACTCCATAAGATCTGTGCCATGACCCTACACCAACCGGTCCTCTGCATGCACTGACCAGAAACTGTGGGAGCCGTGAAAACCTGCGTCCTCCCTCCTGTGTCCTCCCAGACTCCACACTGACCACTCGTCTGGCCAGGCATACTGGTAGCCGCATGCCCTCTGGAGCGCTCCCTGTCTCTGCGCAGAGCCCTTCTCCTGGCAAGAAACTGCTAGAGCCTTGGGCACTCTGTACAAAAGTCACTGGGTGCCAGGCACGCCCAGAATTGTGCACACCAGCTCCCGCCCTGTTGCTGGATCCGGGTGTTGCTTCCACAACAGAACTCCCTAGCTGGAGCAGCCCCAGAGGAAATTCACAGAGTCACTCCCTACAAAGATGAAGCAACAATAGAGTAATCCTTCTGGGGTCTAATCTTGGAGAAACACCTCGCCAACTCTGAGGATGGACAGAGACAACAGTGAAAAACAATGATGAGGTGAAATCAACAATAAGAAAAAAACTCTGGCAATATGAATAACCAGAGAAGATCAATTCCCCCAAGGATCAATGGGGCAGACACAGCACAAGATCCCATGCACAAACAAATAGCTGAGATGTCAGAAATTGAATTCAGAATCTGGATGGCAAATAAGATTGAATTAGAACTTCAAGCAGTAACCCAAAAGATATCTCAAAAATTCAACAAATTAAAAGACCAAATGACCAAAGATTTTGACACATTGAGACAAGAAGTTGCATCCCTCAAAGATCTGAGAAACACAGTAGAATCCCTCAGTAATAGAATGGAGCAAGCAGAAGAAAGGATTTCTGACATTGAAGACAAAGCTTTCCAACACTGCCAAACTCTCAAAGACCAAAAGGAATGGAGGGCAAAAACAGATCACTCTCTCAGAGAGCTCTGGGATAATTCGAAGAAAACCAATATTCATCTTATAGAGATCCCCGACGAAGTGGCTTGACAAGGCACAGAGTCTCTTCTCCATGAGATGATGAACGAGAACTTTCCAGACATGCCAAGGGACTCTGAAATTCAGATAGCAGACAGTTTCGGAACTCCAGCATGACTCAACCTGAATAAGACATTCCCCAGACACATCATAATGAATTTCACTAAACTTAATATGAAGGAGAAAATTCTGAAAGCTGCCAGATGAAAGAAAGCCATTACCTACAAGGAGAAGAATATTAGAATAACTGCAGATCTTCCTGCTGAAACCTTTCAAGATAGAAGAGGATGGTCATCAACTTTTAATCTCCTAAAACAAAATAACTTTCAACCCAAGATCCTATACTCAGCTAAACTGAGTTTTATTTATGATGGAGAAATTAAATACTTCAATGACATTCACATGTTGAAGAAATTTGCCATAACTAAACCAGCTTTCCAGGATATTCTCAGACCTATCCTCCATAAAGACCATCATAATCCTCCACCACAAAATTAAACCCACCCAGAAAATTTTGATCAAATTCCAACTTCCACAGTCACAAAAGGATTAAAATATCCAATGGACTCTCGAAAGGCTTATCAATATTCTCAATTAATGTGAATGGTTTAAATTGTCCCCTAGAGAGGAACAGGTTGGCAGACTGGATACAAAAATTCAAGCCAGATATGTGCTGCATCCAAGAATCGCATCTTACATTAAAAGACAAATACAGACTCAAGGTGAAGGGATGGTCATCTATACTCCAGGCAAATGGAAAGCAGAAAAAAGCAGATGTTGCAATCCTGTTGGCAGACACAATAGGCTTTACATCAACCAAAATAATTAAGGATAAGGATGGACACTTCATATTTGTTAAAGGTAATGCTCAACGTGATGAGATCTCTATTATTAATATTTATGCACCCAAGCATAACACCTCTCAATTTATAAAAGAAGCTCTAACAGACATGAGCAACTCGATTTCCTCCACTTCCATAGTAATTGAAGATTTTAGCACCCCATTAACACTTCTGTATAGATCCTTCAAAAAGAAGCTAAGCAAAGAAATCTTAGATTTAAACTCAACTATTCAAAATTTGGACATAACAGACATATACAGAACATTTCATCCTAACAAAACTGAATACACATTCCTCTCATCAGCCCACGGAACAATCTCCAAAATTGACCACATCCTAGGCCAGAAATCTAACCTCAGCAAATTAAAAAAATAGAAATTATTCCTTGCATCTTCTTAGACCATCATGGAATAAAAGTTGAACTCAGTAACAACAGGAATATGCATACCCATACAAAAACATGGAAGCTAAACAACCTTCTGCTGAAGGATACATGGGTTATAGACAAGATTAAGAAGGAGATCACCAAATTTTGGAGCAAAACAACAATCAAGACACGAATTACCAGAACCTCTGGGATACTGCAAAGGCAGTCCTAAGAGGGAAATTTATACTACTGCAAGCCTTCATCAAGAAAACGGAAAGAGAAGAAGTTAATAACTTAATGGGGCATCTCAAGAAACTGGAGAAGGATGAACACTCCAACCCCAAACCCACCAGAAGAAAAGAAATAACCAAAATAAGAGCAGATTTAAATGAAATTGAAAACAAAAGAATTACTCAACAGATCAATAAATCTAAAAGTTAGCTTTTTGAAAAGAACACTAAATAGACAAACCTTTGGCCAACCTAACCAGGAAAAAAAAGAGTAAAATTTCTAATTTCAAAAATCAAAAATGGTAACGATGAAATAACAACAGACCCCTCAGAAATTCAAAAAATTCTTAATGAATTCTATAAGAAACTCTACTCTCACAAATATAAAAATATGAAATAAATTAGACCAATACCTGGAAGCATGCCACCTTCCAAGACATGGCAAGAACAAAGTGAAAATGTTGAACAGGCCTATATCAAGTTCTGAAATAGCATCAACTACACAAAATTTCCCTAAAATAAAAGCCCAGAACCAGATGGCTTTATGTCAGAATTCTACCAAACCTTTAAAGAAGAACTAGTACCTCCACTACTAAACCTCTTCAAAAATATAGAAAAAGAAGAAATCCTACCCAACACATTCTACAAAGCAAACATCACCTTCATCCCCAAACCAGGGAAAGACCCAACAAGAAAAGAAAATTATAGACCAATATCACTAATGAATATTGATGCTAAAATACTCAATAAGATCCTAACAAACAGAATCCAACAACACATCAAAAATGTATACACCATGACCAACTCAGATTTATCCCAGGGTCTCAAGACTGGTTCAATATACGTAAATCTATTAATGTAATTTAACACATAAACAAACTAAAAAATAAGGACCATATGATTCTTTCAATTGATGTAGAAAAAGATTTTGATAATATCCAGCATCCCTTCATGATCAGAACACTTGAAAAAATTGGTATAGAAGGGACGTTTCTTAAACTCATAGAGACCATCTACAGCAAACCACAGCCAATATCATATTGAATGGAGTTAAATTGAAATCATTACCACTTAGATCATGAACCAGGCAAGGTTGCCCATTGTCTCCATTGCTCTTTAACATTGTAATGGAAGTTTTAGCCATTGCAGTCAGGGAAGAAAAAGAGATCAAGGAAATCCACATAGGGTCAGAACAGATGAAAATTCACTCTTCGCAGATGATATGATCAAAGATCTGGAAAACACTAGGATTCTACTACAAAACTTTTAGAAGTGATCAAGGCATATAGGAATGTCTCAGGCTACAAAATCAACACCCATAAATCTATAGCCTTTATATATGCCAACAATAACAAAGGTGAAAAACCTGTCAAGGACTCTATTCCTTTCACAGTAGTGCCAAAGAAGATGAAATATTTGGGAGTTTATCTAACAAAGCACATGAAAGAACTCTACAAAGAGAACTATTAAACTCTAAGAAAGGAAATAGCTGAAGATGTTAACAGATGGAAAAACATACCATGCTCATGGGTGGGAAGAATCAACATCATTAAAATGTTCATACTCCCCAAAGCAATATGTAATTTTAATGCTATACTTATTAAAGCTCCATTGTCATATTTTAAAGATCTTGAAGAAATAATACTTCATTTTATATGAAATCAGAAAAAACCTTGAATAGCCAAAACATTACTCAGCAATAAAAATAAAGCAGGAGGAATCACGCTATCAGACCTGAGACTGTACTATAAATCGATAGTGATTACAACAGCATGGAACTGGCACAAAAGCAGAGAAATAGATGTCTGGAACAGAATAGAGAACAAAGAGATGGATCCAGCTACTTACCATTATTTGATCTTTGACAAGCCAATTAAAAACATTCAGTGGGGAAAAGATTCCCTATTTAACAAATGGTGCTTGGTAGACTGGCTGGCAACCTGTAGAAGATTGAAACTAGACCCACACCTTTCACCATTAACTAAGATAGACTGTCACTGGATAAAAGATTTAAACTTAAGACATGAAACTATAAAAATACTTGA
>CAUYPK010034155.1:0-50030 GCA_963574355.1 Loris lydekkerianus
GATTGGTGGGATTACACCTGCGGTGCATCTTACAAGGGTACATGTGAAACTTAGTAAATGTAGAATATAAATGTCTTAACACAATAACTAAGAAAATGCAGGAAGGCTATGTTAACCAGTGTGATGAAAATGTGTCAAACGGTCTATAGAACCAGTGTATGGTGCCCCATGATCGCATTAATGTACACAGCTATAATTTAATTAAAAAAAAAAAAAAATAGCCCCGTTTTGTGTGGGCACCTGTAGTCCCAGCTACTTGGGAGGCTGAGGGAGGAGAATCGCTTAAGCCCCGGGGGTTGGAGGTTGCTCTGAGCTGTGATGCCACAGCACTCTATGTAGAGCACCAAAGTGAGACTCTGTCTCTAAGAAAAAAAAGAGAGAGAGACTGTCTCTCTCTGAGAGTTGCCCTCAGTAGAGTGCTGTGGCATCATAAATCACAGCAACCTCAAACTCCTGGGCTCCAGTGATCCTCTTGCCTCAGTTTTTCATATTTAGTAGAGATGGGGTGGGATCTCACTCTTCTCAGGCTGGTCTCCAACTCTTGAGCTTAAGCAATAATCCTGCCTCGGCCTCCCAGAGTGCTAGGATTACAGGTGTGATCCACCACACCTGGTTAAATTCTAAAAATCTTATAATGTTGGAAATGATGTTCAACTCTCTGAATGCTTATACATTGGTAATGAAATTATAAAATGATACAACCACTTTGAAAAAAAAAAACAAAACCTTGCTTAAAAAAAAAAATTAAAAAAATAGAAAAGTAAGCTGCTGATTGATGTAAGTTTCCTGTTCAGAAAAGTACAGATTATACATTAAAGCATTACTGAGATAGCATCCCATGTGCATCTATTAAGGAAAATTTTAGAAGTCTGAAAATGCCAGAAGGCAATGACTAGTAGAAATTTGATTTTTTCTCCATTGTTGGTGGATATTCTGTTCTGTTACCTGCTAAAGTTGAAGCTGAAACATAGCCTGTGACCCAGAAGTTCCACTTTTATGTTTATACCCCAGAGAGTCTCTAACATATACACAAAGTGGCTCCTATAAAGCTACACACTTGAGCACTGTTTCTAATAATGAAAACATCAAAACAATCTCAAGGCCCCTTAGGAGAGCAGATGAAGAAACTTGTTTCTTCACATAGTAAAATTATATTGAGCAGTGAACATGAGCTATATGTGCATGTGTAGGCATGGATAAATGTCATAAATCTAACATTAGAACAAATGTAACATGTAGAAATAACACACCAAATTTAAGATAATGGGTACATTTGGGCAGGGGTCTTAAGTGATATTCATTTATTTAATTTGTTGATGAAATATCCTGAAATGTTTTATAAACCTGGATGGAGTTAAATGATGTCTCACTTTTTGAATTTTTAAAATATTTTATCATTTACAATCTGAAGAGAATTTTAATAAAAATGTTGAAATTAAAAAAACCTATAATTGTATTAGAAGAGAAGATAGGAGAAATTAGAAGGAAATATTAGCTTGTCCAGGGGAAGTTTTAGAAAATATGTTATTTTTAGGATCTGAACACAGCAAAGGTATATCTAAGCATGAATGATATTGGAGTCATAAATTCTGACAGTAAAAGATAGAGAATTAACTTTGTAAAAGGCAAAAACTTCTGTTGAGCAAAAAGTTACATACACCAAGTTAATAAACTTTTTTTATTGCGACTGATTAAATAGTTGTAAAGAGACAAAATTCTAAGAAATTGCAGAGAAATCTTCATAATAATGCTGTTGATTATGTAGGTGATTTAGTCCAGCCTTAAACTATGTTTGAAAAGTTGAATGCATTTGGAATCTTTACATTGCTCTAGGATTCTTCTAAAGAGAAAGATTTTTTAAATAAGTTGCTTCTTCTTAAACTCTGTTGCTCAAGCTGAAGTGTGGTCATGGGATCATAGCTCACTGCAAACCAGTCTTGAATTCCTGGGCTCAAGTGATCCTCCTGCCTCAGCTTCTGAGACTGCAGGTGTGCAGAGGTATGCACCACCGTGCCTGGGTAATTAAAAATTTTTTTTTAGAGAGAAAGTCTCGCTTCAGCTTCATTGTCCAGGCTGGCCCTGAACTCCTGCCTCAGCCTCCTGAGTAGCATGAACCACTGGCCTAGCAAAGGCAGCAGTGCTAGGAGACAACTTTGTTAAGCACAAAGAGTCTCGTGTGTCATCTGGTGGCTGGAAAAGCCTCTGTGTCTCCGTTTTGTGTTTGAAATGTGGAGCAGGAGGAGTGGGGCACGATGAAGCACCTTTCCTTTCCCTGTATTATACTTTTAAAAGTTGAAGTAAACTTACATATGGAGAAATGTACATCATAGTTGTCCAGTTTGTTGAGTTTAGGTTGACATGTGAAACCAGTGCCTGGATTGAGAATGTTTATATCACCACAGATGCAATGGAACCACCATAGTTGACCACCTCCCTAAGTTGACCTAATTGTCATAGACCGGACATGCACCACATGTACTCTGTGTACGGTAGGCCTAGTTCCTTATGTTGACCACCTCTGCATGTCGACCAGTTGGTTACAGCCCCGTGGGTGGCCACTTACAGAGGTGCTACTGTAGTTTCCTTTTAACTCTTATCAGTCGCATACCCTCACCCTGCATAAACCACCATTGATAGACTTTATATAATTCAGGTCTGAGTTTTTTCTGTTCTTGAGCTTTATGTAAATGCTATCATACAGCGTGCATTCTTTTGTGTCTGAATTCTTTGCTTCAGCATAGTATTTTTAAGATTCATCTATGTTTTGTGTCTTAGTCCAGTAGTCAGTCCCCTTATGCCCATGGTTTTACTTTCTGCAATTTCAGTTACCTGTGGTCAATGGTGGCCTGAAAATATTACATGGACAATCTCAGAAATAGCCAATTCCTGGGTTATAAATTGTGTGCCCTGCTGACTAGGACGATGAAGTCCTGCGCGGCCCCACTCTGTCCTGGGACGTGAATCATCCCTTCTCCAGTGGATGCCTGCTGTAGATGCTACGATCTGTTAGTCACTTACAAGCCCAATGTGTTATTAGATCAACTATCAGAGTGTCACAGTCCTTGTGTTCAAGGAAAGCTTATTTTACTTTCTTAAAGTATATTACATGTGTTCTATTTTAATGTTATTCTCTTACTGTATCTAATTTATAAATTAAATTTTATCATAGGTATATATATGTATATGCAAGAACACAGTATATATAGAGTTTGGTACAAATTGTGGTTTTAGGCATCAAGTCTTAGAACAAATGCCCTGTGGATGGGGGCAGGGATTACTGTAGTTGGTTTTCTTAAAAAAAAAAAAAACTCAGTAGTAGTTCATAGAATACATAAACCACAGTTTGTTTAGCCATTTTCCTTTTGACAGTTATAGGATTTGTATTTTTTTTTTTATTTGGCCTACTATGGATGAAGCTGCTATGAAATTCTCATAAAATAATTTTTGCAGACATATCAGTCCATTATAAGATATATGATCTACAAACATTTTCTCTCATTTTTTAGGTACTCTATTCACTTTCTTGATAGTGTCCTTTAAAACATGCATGGTTTTCATTTTGAAGAACTGGATTTTTTTTTCTTTTGTCACTTTTATTTTTGTAATCATATCTGAGAAGGCTTTGGCTAAACCAGGCCACAAAGATTTTCCTGTAAGAGTTTTATGGTGTTACCCTAAAATTTAGATCTGTGGTCTATTTTGAGTTATTTTCTGTGTGTGGTTTGTGGAAGAGGTTCAAGCTCATTCTTTTGTGTGTGGCTGTCCACTTATGCTAGCACCATTTATTGAAAAGATTTTTTTCCCCATTGAATTGTAGTGTACTGGGGCCCTTGTTGAAAATCTGTTGACATGAATCTGAAGGTTTGTTTCTGGACTTTCAATTCTATTCCATTGGTCTGTATGTCCTACTTATGTCAGTAGCACACCGCCTGGATGATTGTAGTAATCCATAACACAAGTACCACGCAGTAAGTTCTGTAACTGAGAAGTGTGCTTTCTCCATCTTTCTTCTTTTTTTCCTCAGGATTTATTGGCTATTCTAAGCCCTTTGCATTTCTATATGAATTTCAGCAGCAGCTTATTAATTTCTGCAATAAAATAAAAGCCAACTGGGATTTTCAAAGAGATTGCATTGAATTTGTTAAATTAATTTTGCTGGTTCTTGGATTTCATCTGAAGTCTAGAGTACCTGCTCTTTGGTGTCTTAACTCTTCCACACTGTGTAATATTGTTAAAATTCACGTCATTATGTGTATCGGTAAGTAGTTCATTCCTTCACCCTGCTGAGTAGTATTTCATTGTGTAAATACACACCCATTATTTGTTCCCCTGTTGATACACATTTTAGTGTTTGCCAGTAGCTATTCTGAATTAAGCAACTATGCACCTTATACCTTTGTTTTCTTATTCTGCTTTGCTCTTTTATTATTCTCAAAGATATTTTCACTATTCTGAGTCTTTTAAATTTATATGTCAATATTAGAATCAGCTTGTCAGTTTCCTCACAATACTTCCTGTGACTATAATTGCAAAGGACATCTTAAAATATCGAATCTTTTAATCCTTAAACGTGATGTAAATTTTCATTTGTTTAAGTCTTCCTTAATATCTCTCAGCATTATTTAATAGTTGTCAATGTAGAGCTCTCAAACTCTTATTTTTAAATTTAACCTTAATTTTTTTCTAAATTATTATTGGTAATTCCTTCCCTCAGGACTTCAAAAATGGTCCACTTCCTTCTGGTTTCTGTGATTTCTAAAGAGGAATCCATAGTGATTAGAATTGTTGTTCCCTAATTATTTTCTTTGGCAATTTTTAATTTTTGGATTCCTGCAGTGTGATTCTGATGTGCTTAAGGATAGATTTCTTTGACTCTCTTTGGGTTTTGCTGAGATGGCAGAATTGAGGCATTTGTCTTTCCCTAAATTATTTCTTTAAATATATGTAGATTTGTACCACACTTTTCCTTCTATCTTTCTGAGACTCTGGTGGTAGGAATTCTAGAACTTTTAGTATTGTCCTGTTGTTGTTTTTTTTTCTCTTTTGAACAGATTGGCTATTTCCTATTAATACATTTTCCCATTCATTAATTCTTGGTTACTGCCATTCTGCTATGGAGTTAATTCAGTGAATATTTTATTTTTTTGTTTTCATTTTTCAGGTTTAACATTTTTCTTTCTGGTTTGTTTCTTCTGTTTCTTTGCTGACACATTCTACTTTTCTGTTCATTCCAAATTCACTCCTATTTTTAAAAGAATGGTTAGAATTTCCTTTTTAGTTTTTTTCAAATCCCAGCATATGTGTAATCTGTTATTTTTTCTCACGATTTCAGATTTTCCCAGTCCTTCATATGTTGACTATACTTTGGACTGTGTTCTGGACATTTTGAATATTATATCATGATATTCTTGGTCAAGTTTTGGTCCAAAAGAGAATGTTGATCTATTTGTTTTATTTTCTTTTAATGGGCAGTTGCCCAGGTTTTGGTTTAGGGTTACCTGTCTGTGGGCTGTGTTGTAATGTCAGGTCAGTTTCCATAGTATCCATAGTGCCATCTGGGTTGGGTCCACGTGTGCACTGCCCAAGGCTGGTTTGACACCTTGGCCTTCTTTGCATGTACACCAGGTGATATCACAGGAGGAAAAGTGATAAACTCACTGCTGGTTCAGTCAGTACAACTTCTACTTCTGTTTTCCGTTGCCAGCATACCTGATGCTGTTTACTTTTCAGAGTCCTTGGATGGCTGTTCTTTGCTTTCCATACAGATTTATGTTTGTGTTTAGTGGGAGCAGCTGGATTGTGTTTACTCCATCTTTTCTACAAGTGGAAGCTTCAAGTGACTTCTAGGGTAAGAGATTAGAGCCTTCCTTCATCAGGGCTTGGAACCTGAGCACTGGAGAGCCCTGGAGATTTCCTTCACTGACGGTGACTGGAAACACGGGAACCCTCACACGCTCTGCTTTATAAGCGCTGCTGCTAGTGCTTTGAGTTACTGTGGAATCATCTCTTCTCCCTGGCTTAGTGCTGTTCTCTGCTGCCCTGCCCACAGCACTGGAGGCTGCAGCGGTGTATTCAGGGAAGGCATTACGAGCTCGTGTGCCTCATTCTCTTGCTTTTGTACCCCACTTTAGGAAGCTCTGTACATAGGCTCCTCAGCGTGATTCTCTCTCTGAATTTTTCCCCAGCAGCCAGCATTCCCTCCCTAATACTTATTGGAAGCCCAGAGTCCTTGAGGTTCCCGCGCCGTGCCTTTACCTTTCAGAAGGCCCTGCTGCCCTGACCCATTAGTTCCCAGGTGCAGATTCATGGAAGGGCCATGGCAAAAAGTTGGCAGGTGAGTAACTGGAGCTCCCTATGCAGTCTAAACAAACTACCATCTGCAACCTTTAAACTTCGGTAAAAGTTCATCTGGTTTCTCTGAACTCATGTCAGTGGTAACTTTCTTTCCTATTCCTTTCTCCCTGCCCAGAAAGAAGGCAGTCATGGGTCTCTTTCTTCTCTTATTGGCCAAGCGTGTGCCAGTGGGGGTGAGCCAGGTGTTTGTCAGTTCCTGGGTTTCAGATCATTAATGTTTCTTACTGGCATTAATTCTCTACTGGGGTTTTAAAATTTATAATCTTGACTCTATCAGGCTTCTTTTCATTGTGATGGTAGGAGCAGTGCTTCCTCGAGACTTTCGGTTATCACAGGCTAAGTTTGTTTCCCAGTATTTATGTAGCACTTGTTGAACAATTTTCCCTTTTGGTATTGAATTGCTTCAGCAAATTTATCAAAAATTCTTCTGTTTTTCTAAATATTGTTAAAATTCAATTGAAAATTTTCTAATTTTCATGATATTCCAAGGAACTGTGATAAGGCCCCCTTTTTAAGTGCAATTACATTGATTTCTACACTGGTTAATTTCTACTTTTACTTTCAGCACTTTTCAATGGCTAATGTCATGCCCCGTTGAGTATTTTTTGTCTAAATGGCTTTTCCTGGTGATTGATAATTATTCAAATGGTAGAAAGAATGAATTAAGACGAAAGCATGACAAGTTTGTGTTAGTTTTTACATACCCTGTTGAGCCTCTGTTGGCAAGGTACCTGTGCTATAAATGATTTTGATTTCGTCTATTCTCTGGACATCCTAGCAAAGTGTGCTGCCCCTGATTCATCTGATAACCACACATTCTAAAACGTTATACCCTGTTATTTTGACAGCCAGGCTTTTTAGAAAAGCCTAATTTTGGAGCTCTTAACCTCAGTGTGAGATGATTCTGTGCTCATCTGATCATTCATGTTATCCTTGCCCATAGCTCTACCATGCACAGTTTGTGAAGTTGGTGAGGCAACTTTTCACTGTTAGTCACTGCTTCTGAAATCAACCTACATTTCATAGCATCTGATGTGAAAAACCAGGGTTCAGAGAAACTCCAGAAACTCAGCACTTATGATATGCCCAGATTAGTGATTCAGCCTACACATAATTATATTTAAAGCTCTGAGGACTCTTACTGAATAGATAGCTGTCAAACTTTGCTCAACTAGTGCTAGACTCATTGGAGCTAGAATATTTTTTTCATGTATACCTCTTAATCAGTAATCTGTCTATGTACCAATTTTATCTAACATGATAATTACCTCTTCATCTGTTTCTGCGAAGGCAGAGCTGTGAATGCATTTTTTGAAAATTCATTTCACATCTAGCTACATAAAATTAAAATTTTAGTATTAGACATAAAAATGAGCAAGACTGAAGATGCTGAGAATGAAAGACTGTAGGAAATGAGTTTGTAATTACTAAAGGTAGGAAACATGGAGGTAGATAATAGGAGTACTGGGAAATGCAGGAGGGCTCTTCCACTGGCAACACTGGAAATAAAAGTCTAAATATTAGTGTCCTCGGCATGACAGTTGTGAGTGCCAGACGTGATATCACAGACGGGGGCATGCCCTACATGTAAGACAGAGAAAGAGGTCAAGAAGCCAGGAGATTGGCTTGAGGGTTGCTGATACTAAATATTATCCCTACCTTATATATGTATTTGGAATAAGGTGCATCTCTAAGACTTTGTGGTGGAGAAAGATATTTTTTCAATCATTGTATACAAAAATTGTCTAAGAATTATGTTAGATTTGCTAATCCTGTACTCTGGCTTGATGATGTGTAAACTGAGGTACACCGCCTGAAATGAAGGATAAATTTCAGATACAGAGGCTAATATTGCCTCTCTCTAGCTTTCACTTGCTTAACAGCAAAAAAGAGGAGCCTTAGAAAAACTGTCATTTTTTTACTGCATACCAACAAGAACATCATATATTTGGGCATATATTTATATGTACATGCATGTATATGTATGAATTTACATGTATTTGTGCATAAATATTCATATTTGAATATTTGTGCATAAATATTAAAAGCAGTGTATTCACCATCAGGTTGCCCTTAGCAACTGTAACCCAGCCACCAACCCGATTTGTAAGGAGAAAATTATCAGCATGCCTAATTTTCTGCTAAAATATATTGGCATCTTGTAGAAAATGTCTTTTTAAATATAATTTGGAAGTAAATCAGAAATTTTCTTTTTATATCCAAAGAAAGTACAGCCAAGTGACACAGAGACCGTAACTAGTGTTATTTATTTACTTCTTTGACAGTATTTAAACATCAAATAAAGCCTGGTTAATCGCTAAAACATAGTGAATTTCAAGGTATTTGAAAGACATGAAAGTGTATTCCTAGAGAAATTATTAATTTAACAATTTCTTTTTTGAGATAACTGTAGATTCACATGAAGTAGTAAGAAATGATGCATAGATATCCAGTGTAACCTTTACTCAATTTCCCCTAATGGTAATATCTTACAAAACTATACTAAAATCACAATATCCATTGACATTGATATAGTCAAGATACAAACATTTTCTCACCATACGGTTCCCTATGTTGTCCTTTTATAGCCACATCCATTTTCCTCCTGTCCTTCCCCTCCTTAATCCTTAGCACCACTTCATCTGTTCCCTCATCACTATCATGTCATCATTTCAGGAGTGTTATATAAATGGAATCATGCAATACATAACATTTTGAGACTGGTCCTTTTCACTTAGCATGGGTCTTTGGAGAATCATGCAAGTAATTGAATATGTATATATAAAATCAGTGGTTACAGGCAGTCCCCAAGTTATAAACACCTGATTTACATACAACTCGCACTTATGAATGGAGGTTATTATACTAAGTCCCCAAGTTACAAACATCCGACTGATATGTGACTCACACTTATGAACAGAGACTATTACAGGTAATAGGTAAATGTACCTATTTCAACTTACGTAGAAATTCAACTTAAGAACAAACCTATTCTTAACCCAGGGGCTGCTTGTATTTCATTTTTAAAAAGTACCAGTATCCATGACATGGATATATCCCCCAGTTTTTTAAATTACTTACCTGTTGAGAGGCATTGAGTTGCTTCCACTTTGGGGCTATTACAAATAAAACTACATAGACATTTGCAAACCGTTTTTTTTTTTTTTTTGTGAACATCAGTTTTCATGACTCTGAGATAAATACCCAGGAATTGCAACATTCTAGCTACATGATGAGTTTTTTAAGAAACCGCTGGGCTATTGTTCCAGAGCAGCTGTTCCACTTGACGTTCCTGCAGCAGGGTGGGAGTGATCAGTTTCTTCAGGTTCTCACCAACTTAGGGTGTTGTCACTGTGTGACAGCCTTACATTTTAGCCTTTGTGATAGGTATGTAGTGATAGTTCATTATGGTTTTAATTTGCATTGCCAATGCCTAGTTATACTAGGTAAGTATCTTTTATGCGCTTAGTTGTGATGTGTATCATCTTTGAAATGTCTCTTCATGTCCATTTTCCAACTGAGCTTTTTGTTTTTTTGCTGTTGAGCTTTGAGAGTCCGCCATGCATTCTCGACACTAGTCCTTTCTTTATAGGGTATGTGGTTTGCAAATAGTTTCTCCCATTCTGTGGCTTATCTTTTCATCCATATAACACGGATATTTCAGAGAATAAAAGTTTTTAATTTTGATGTTGTTCAGGTTTTCATTTTTCCCTTTCATGGATTTTTTGGTTTTGGTATCAAGTCTAAAGCTTATTTGCCAAACTTAAGATCTCAAAGATTTTCTTCTACTTACTAAAAGTGTAATAGTTTTACATTTTTTAAGCCTGTGATTCATTTTCAGTTAATTTTGTATAAGGAGTGAGACTTAGGTTGAAAGTTATTGCTTATTATGTTCAAGTTTTCCACTAATTTTTGAAAAGATTACCTGTCACACATTGAATTGCTTTTGTACCTTTGTCAAAAATCAGTGCAAGGGGACAAGTCAAATCTATCAAGTGTAAAACATAAATATCTTAACACAATAATCAAGTAAATGAGGTGAAAGCTATATTAATTAGTTTGATGTAAGCACATCAAATTGTATAAAAAAATCAACACATTGTACCCCACATGTGCATAAATATATTCATGATCTAAAACAAAAAAATCACTTGGATGTGTTTATATGGGTGTATTTCTGCTTACTTTATTGGGTTCCATTGGTCTATGTCTGTCTCTTCACCAATACCATACAGTCTTGATTATTGCAGCTATATAATAAGTCCAGAAATTGCATAGACTGATTCCTCACTTTTTATTCTTCAATTTCTTTGCTTTTGCTTTTTTTTTTTTTTTTAAGAGACAGGTGTTGCTCTGTTGCCCTATTGCCCAGATTGGAACTTGAAACTCCAGGACTCAGGTGATCTTTCCAATTCAGTCTCCTGAATAACTAGGACAACAGGAGCATGCCACTATGGCCAGCTAATAATTTTTTTTTTTTTTTTTTTCTGTAGAGACATGGTTTTGTTGTGTTGTCCGGGCTGGTTTTGAACTTCTGACCTCAAGCTATCCTTCCAAAGTGGTAGGATCACAGGCATGAGTCATTGTACCTGGCTTACTTTTCAAATTAGTTTTAGCTTTGCCTTTGGAAAAATCTTTGAGATTTTGGTAGAAATTGCATTATACTTACATATCATTTTGGGGAGATCTGACATCTTTATTTGGAGCATTCCAATTTATCAGTCTGTCCATTTATTCAGATCATCTTTGGTTTTTCTGATTAGCATTGTGCAGTTTTAGCATACACCCTTATGTATGTTTTGTTAGATTGACATTTAAGTATTGAATTGTTTTCAGAAATATTTTGTGAGATGGGATCTTGCTGTGTTGTTCAGAGCAGTTGTGAATTCCTCAGATTCCTGAGTAGCTGGAACTATAGGTTTGTGCCACTGGGTTAAGATTTTAATTTTTTGAGTGATTATAAATGCTGTTATCTTTAAAATTTTGCTTTTCACATAGTCATAGAAATTCGATTGATTTTCAAGCGCTAATGGTGTGTCCTGTGACCTTGTAGAGTGCAGTCATTAGTTTTAGGAGATTTTTATAGATTCCTTGGGATTATTTAACATAGACAATATCTTCTGGAAACAGAAGCAGTTTATTTCTTCCATTCCAATTTGTGTGACTTTTATTTCCTTTTCTGGCCTAATTTCACTGGCTAGATCTTCCAGCATTATGTTTAATAAAAGTGGTGAGAGTGAGCAGACTAGCCTTGTTCTCGTTACCTGGGAGAGAGCATTCAATCTTTTACCTTTAGGTACAATTTAATTGTAGGGTTTTTGTAGATAGCTTGTTATTTAGCTGAGGAAGTTCCCTTCTATTCCCATTTTTCTGAAAGTTTTTTTTCATGAATGGATATTGAATTTTGTCATAACTGCATTGATTGATATTACAATTTTTCTGTTTTAGGTCATGTTGAATAATATTTTTTTCAACCTCACATCCTTCAAATGAACCCTACTTGGTCATAATATATAATTCTTTTCATCTATTATTGAATTCTACTTCATGATATTTTGTTAATATATTTTGCATCTATATTTCTGAGACATGGTCTGTAGTTTTCATTTGTACTGCCTTCCTCATTTTAGTATCGGGATAATACTAGTTTTATAAAATAAATTAGAATAAGAGTCTTACCACAATAACTAAGAACATGCAGTGAAGGCTATGTTAACCAGTTTGATGAAAATATTTCAAATGGTTTATAAAACCGGCACATTATACCCCATAATTGCATCAATGTGCACAACTATGATATAATAAAAAGAAAAATAAGTGTTTCTTTTTATTCTGTTTTCTGGAAGAGATTGTATAGAACTGGTGGTTAATTCTTTTTTAAACATTGGGTGGAATTTTCTACAGGGAGTAGAGAAATTTTTGTATGTGCAATTTAAATTATTCAGTTTTTTGATAGTAGCAGAAGTATGCAAATTATTTCCTATTGGACGAGTTTTTTTGTTTGTTTGTTTGTTTTTTTATTTTTATTTATTTATTTATTTTTCTTTATTTTTTATTGTTGGGGATTCATTGAGGGTACAATAAACCAGGTTACACTGATTGCATTTTTTAGGTAAAGTCCCTCTTACAGTTGTGTCTTGCACCCAAAAGGTGTGGCACACACCAAAGCCCCACTCCCCTCCCTCCTTCCCTCTCTTTGCTCTTCTTTTCTGATTTCAATTCTTTTTTTTTTTTTTTTTTTTTTTAAGCAGGAACTCAACTTTATTGCGTCAAGCAGCCACTTATATAGAACGTGGGGAAGGGGCAGGGAAAGAAGGCGGGGAATGAGATGTGTGACAGGGTTGGGCCAATGGCATGGTACCGTGTTGGCTGTATCTAGGTAGAGGCAGTTTCAGGCCGGGCCTTGCTGAGTCGTTGCTATGCGGAAGTAGCTAGATGGATCTACTTCTAGTCAGGCTCGGGAAGTTGCACTAGGCCTCAGGCACATGGCAGGGCCCAACAATTCCCTCTTTTGTTTTTTGTATGGCGGAAAAGCATAGCCCCGTCTTAGGTTGCCTGCTCTTGCAGTTTCAGTCTTACCCGTCATGGGGATACAAACATCAATGGTTTGGTCCCTGTCTTAGGTTCACTGAACACAGAGTGATCTTACCTGTCTTTGGGTACTATGAATGTAATCCACCATGCAGCCTCTCCATATCCTGTCTTAGGTTGTCCCAGTATCTTTTAAAGAAGCAATGGACCCATTTCCTCTAAGTTGTTGAATTTATATATGTGCAGTTTGCATAGTATTTTCTTACTCTTCTGCTGCCGGCAGTGCCTGTAGTAAATTTCCTTTTTTCCTTCCTGATATTGGTAATTTATATCTCTCCTCTTTTTTTCCTTTGTCATTCTTACTAGAAATTTGTCATCTTCATTGAACTTTTTCAAGAACAAGCTTTTCGTTTCATTTCTTTTCTCATATTATTTTTCTATCTTCAATTTCATGTGTTTCTGCCCGTATATTTATTAGTTCCTTTCTTCTGCATTCTTTAAATTTGTTTTTTTTTTTTTAATTTCTTGTTTTTGACGTGGGAACTTAGATTAATGATTTGAGACTTCTCTTCTAATATATTAATCTAGTGTTATATATTTCCTCTTACAGTATTGCTTTAGCTGTGACCCTCAAAGTTTGATATTTCACATATTCAATATGGTATTTTTTATTTCTCTGAGACTTCTTTGACATGTGGATTATTTAGAAAGGTGTTGTTTGGTATCCCAAGTATTTAGAGATTTCTCTGGTCTCTTGTTTCTGATTTCTAGTTTGATCCCATTGTGGGTGGAGAACACAGTCTGTGTAAGTTTGAGTTCTTAAATTTGCTGAGGTTTGTTTTGTGGTTCTGGATATGGCCTGTCATTGCAAATATGTCAGGGATTCTTGAAAAGATTACTGTGTGTCTTTCATGTACTTATATATTGTTTATGGTGAGTGGAGTATTCCATAGATGTTGATTAGGTCATATTGATTCCTCTACACACTGCTGTTTTGGTCTATCAGTTATTGAGGAAAGAGTGAAGTCTCCATCTCTAGTTGTGAATTTCTCTGTTTTTCCTTTCATTTTGTCAGGGTTCGTTTCACATGTTTTCCAGCTCTTTTTTTTTATTATTATTAAATCATAGCTGTGTACATTGATGCGATCATGGGGCACCATACACTGGTTTTATAGACCGTGTGACACATTTTCATCACACTGTTAATTAACATAGCCTTCCTGGCATTTTCTTAGTTATTGTGTTAAGACATTCATATTCTACATTTACTAAGTTTCACATGTACCCTTGTAAGATGCCCAGCAAGTGTAATCCCACCAATCAACCTCCCTCTGCCCATTCTCCCCCCCCCCCCTTTCCTCCTTCCCCATATTCTTAGGTTATAACTGGGTTATAGCTTTCATATGAAAGCCATAAATTAGTTTCATAGTAGGGCTGAGTACATTGGATGCTTTTTCTTCCATTCTTGACATACTTTACTAAGAAGAATATGTTCCAGTTCCATCCATGTAAACATGAAAGAGGTAAAGTCTCCATCTTTCTTTAAGGCTACATAATATTCCATGGTGTACATATACCACAATTTATTAATCTATCCGTGGATCGATGGGCACTTGGGCTTTTTCCATGACTTAGCAATTATTAATTGGGCTGCAATAAACATTCTGGTACAAATATCTTTTTTTGTTTTTGTTTTTGGGTTTTTTTTTTTTTTTTTTTGCAGTTTTTGGCCAGGGCTGGGTTTGAACCCATCACCTCCAGCATATGGGGCCGGCACCCTACTCCTTTGAGCCGTAGGTGCCACCCAAATATCTTTGTTATAATGTGGTTTTCGGTCTTCTGGGTATATACCTAGTAGAGGAATTATAGGATTGAATGACAGGTCTATTTTTAGATCTCTAAGTGTTCTCTAAACATCTTTCCAAAAGGAATGTATTGATTTGCATTCCCACCAGCAGTGTAGAAGTGTTCCCTTTTCTCCACTTCCATGCCAACATCTCTGGTCTTGGGATTTTCTGATATGGGCTAATCTTACTGAAGTTAGATGATATCTCATAGTAGTTTTGATTTGCATTTCTCTGATGATTAAGGATGATGAGCATTTTTTCATATGTCTGTAGGCCGTGCACCTGTCTTCTTCAGAGAAGTTTCTCTTCAAGTCTATTGCCCGGACTGCGATGGGATCACTTGTTCTTTTCTTGCGTATACATTTGAGTTCTCTGTGGATTCTGGCAGAAGCTTTTTGGTTTGAAATAGTCTTTCTTGTTTATTTTTGCTTTTGTTGTCTTAGCTTTTGGTATGACATTAAAAAATCATTGCCAAACCAGTATCAATGACCTTTTTCACTACATTTTCTTCTAGGACTTTAGTGGTTTCAGGTCTTACATGTAGATCTTTAATCTATCTTGAATTTATTCTTTTTTATCATTTCTTTTTTTTTTTTTTTTAATTTGTTCGTTTGAGACAGCGTCTCACTCTTTCACCCTGGGTAAGTTCCATGGCATCATGGCTCACAGCAACCTCAAACTCTTGGAGTTGAGCAATCCTCTTGTCTCAGTCTCTCAAGGAGCTGGATCTGTAGGCGTCTGCCATAAGGCTTGGGTAGTTTTTTCTGTTTTTCATAGAGATGGGGTCTTGTTCTTGCTCAGGCTGGTCTTAAACTCTTGAGCTCAAGCAGTCCACCCACCTTGGCCTCCCAGAGTGCTTAGGTTACAGGTGTGAGCCACTCTGCCTGGCCTATATCATTTCTTTTTTGTTTAGAAAACTTTTTAAAGCCATTCACTCAGGGCAGGTTATAGGTCTACTGGAAACAAATTTTCTCAGTTTCCATTCATCTGAGAATGTCATGATTTCTGCATCATTTCTGAAGGATATTTTGACAGGTTATACGATCCTTGGTGGTCATCCAGTGATACTCCTGAGAGAGAAAGAAATGCCTTGGAATTGTTCCCTACATGGCTTCCACTGACCGGAGGGCTGGGCAGCTGTCTTACCACCGACTGATGGGGAGAATTTTGCTTCTGCACTAGGCTTTCCCCCTGCCACCCCATCATGAGTTGTGTAGGGTGGGTTGGTGCCTTGTTACTACTGGGTAGAGGTAGAAGTCCAGGCAGGGGCTCCTTCCCACCCACCGGGCCAAGATAGAAGTCCTGGGAGCCTGTGTCCTTCCCTGACATGCGTGTGGGGTGCCTCATGACACAAGTACAGAGATCTAGACTGGAACACACCAGGCATAGTAGTGCTGACTTCTAATATAGACACTCTTTTGCAAACTTGTAGTACGAAAGTAGTCTAAGAATTGGAGTGATGGCTTGAGAAAAGGGTTTGATATGGTTATGGGATTGAGGGTTTTGTAAACTGGGCTGGGTGGATGCATGTTTGTATTCTGAGAACATCTCTGGGGTTTGAGGGGGTAAAGTGAGGCTGTGGGACGCTGCACATGAATAGCTTGACTAATCCCCCCCCCCCCACACACACACACATATACACATGCATCTTCATGGTTTGGTTTAGGGGCCTCAGAATAGAGAATGTGATTAAATCCCTATTCTCTGGCACACAGTCTTCCTTTTTTCGTTTTCTTTTCTTTGCTTGCCATGGCAGTGAACTCTGCAGGGTCTGCGTCATTGTGAGCCTAAGCAAATGTGATCTTGGATAGAAGGAAAACATGCACTGTCAGGAAGCTTCTTATATCGTGTATATAGGCAAAACCCTCCTGTGCCCCTGAAAATCTTAGAGTGTTGATTCTAGTATTTTCAAACCTAAATCTACTTTGCTTAGCATAAGTCCACAATAACATGAGGTATTATATTTATATTGGTACTTTTTGGTTTCTTAATTTAAAATTACGCATTTCTTAACACCTTTTGTAGTGGGAGCTTATGCAATAATCCATATCCAGCTCAAAGAGAAATTAATTATAAAATATTTCTTACACAAACTTAAATATATTTGCTTTTCCAGCATGTAGGCTTCAGAACCCTGGGGTTGAGGAAGTGGGGTGGGGTCTGATGCGGTTGGATAGACATTCCTGCAAAGAGAGGTGCTGTAAAGAGATGACTGTGCAGAGAGCCACTGCTAGTGAGGGGAACTGCGACTCCAGATTTAAACTTAGGCATTGTTTATGGATTTAAAAAGATAGTTTGTTCATAGACATGCATTCATTATTTTCATATAAATATGGGTGTTATTGTGACAAAGCAAATACAAAATCTCCTAAAAATGTGAATTTACAGTTGCTTTGGTTCATCAGGTGTTTGCTGTTCAAAAGATAAAAGAAACAAAACTCTTAGCACTTGGAAATTTTTAAAGATTGGAAATCACTGTTACACAATTTTAGAGTCCATTTAAAAACATAAATGCTGTGTTTTACTAAAGGAATATGAATAATATTCTATCCAAAGAACACAATGGTGAAAGTGAATATAAACCTTAAAGTGGAGGTTGGGAGTGGAGGGAGGAGATCACATCGAGGGAGGGTGAATGGTGGGATCACATCTATGGTGCATAATGCAAGGGTACATGTCAGATCTATTAGTACAGAGTATAAATGTCTTAACACAATAACTAAGTAAATGAGATGAGGTATATATTAACCAGTGTGATGTAAGCGTTCCAAATTATGTATGAAATCAGCACATTGTACCCCATAAATGTTTTAATGTATACATGATCTATGTTTTTATGATTTAATAAAAAAATAAAAACAAAAAAAGCAAGTACATTTAGTAAAAGCCTCTTCTAAATGATGTTTAGCACATTAAAAAAAAAAAAGAATGGGTCCATCTGTTACTTTCTATTTCTAACAAAAGGGGGAAAGGAAGATGGTTTTGATCAATGTTCTTTTAATTCTTAGACTTGGTCTAAAATAAATCACAGTGTTATGGCAATTCATTTATGGAGGTTAAAGTGATATAATGTGGCTTTTCATGGTAACATGGATTTCACTTGCTGAGCGCCTGGGACTTTAATTTGCCACATTACCTGCTGTGGCTTAACTGATGCAAAATAATTATTGGGGCTTCCTTGTCACAGTGGCCTGTTCCCCACCTGTACCCTTTTGTTGGGAGCCCGACAGGGATGCTAGATGTGAAGTCTTAACTGAATAGACATCCTCCCTGAGTAGTTCTCTCACATTGGATTGATTAATGGATGTATTAGTCTCTTTGTTAGCATGTAAACCCTTAATTAATTTAATGCCCTCTGTAGAGAAATTAAACTCCTAGTTAAGATTTTTAACAGACTCAGATGGTGCTAATAATAGGGAAGCAAGGCCTACGAATGGATTTACCATGGTCAGTGCCGTTCATCCTTCACAGTGAGGGCTGGTATATGGAGCCGAGAGTGTACCTTCAAGTAAAGAATGAGCTGTCAGGAAATTCTTCCATTGTGGCTTCTAATCCAATTTGGGCTCGTCCCTGGAGTTCTAGCTCCCATCTGTGGGCTCAGAGAGGAAGAGACAGAAGGAGACAGGGAGAAGCAAGGGTAGGGCATGGAAAAGAGGAAGACCTGTTTGGATTACATTTGTCTTCAGTCAGATGTTTCCCTCCGACCAGTGACTCTAAGTTAAATATCTCCTACTGGCATGGGGCTTTGTCTAGGTAGGACTAGGGAAGTCAAGGTAATTCTCAGAAAGGTTTATGTATAAATGCATAAGAGGCCTGACTGCTTGAAATCACCACCAAAAAAAAAAAAATCTGTTACTTCAAATTGTTGTGAAAAAATGATAAATTCTATGATTAGTGATCTACATTTCATAAATTAAACTATATACTAGAAGAAAACATAGAAGAAATCCAAAGAAAACATAGATGGAATCCTCTTTAACCTAGTAGAGAAAAGGGCTTTCTAATTAATACTCAAAATCTAGATACAGTAAAATGGCTGATAAATTTTACATAAAGATAATATTTTTTTTTGAGACAGAGTCTCACTATGTCACCCTGGGTAGAGTGCCGTGGCCTCACAGCTCACAGCAACCTCAAGCTCTTGGCTTAAGCGAGTCTTTTGCCTCAGCCTACCAATTAGCTGAAACTATAGGTGCCCGCCACAACGCCTGACTATTTTTTTGTTGTAGTTGTCATTGTTGTTTTTTTTTTAGCAGGCCTGGGTTCTAACCCGCCAGCCCCAGTGTATGCGGCTGGTGCCCTAACCATTGAGCTATGGGCACCAAGCCCATAAAGATAAGTTTTGACATGAAAAATGCTATAAGCAATGTTAAAAAAGACAGTTGACAAACTTAAAATACAGGTATTTCCAACATATATTACAACAAAGTGTTAATAAGATATTAAACCTCTAAAAATTGAAAGTCAAGGATCCACTAGAAAAACCCAATAGGAAAAAAGTGGGAAAACGTGTATATACAATTCACAAAAGTGATATTAAAAATGACCCTTGAGTATATGAAAAAATGTTCTAGCTCAGTTATAAAGAACTACAAATTGAAAAACCACTGAGATACCATTTCTCACCTACTAGAGTAGTAAAAACTAAACAATATCACAACACATTCTATTGATGCTGTGTGGAAATAGACACGCTCATACATTGCTACCTTTAATGCAAATTAGTACAATTCTTCTGGAGGGAAATTTGGTAATATCTAACAAAATTACATGAGCACTTTGGATTTAGTCATTCTACTTCAATGAATCTACCCTGATGATATTCCTGCAACAATATAGAAGTAAACACACACAAGGTTATTCATTACAGCATGTTTTGTAGTTGCAAAATATTGGAAAGACCCTGTCAATACGTAGGAGATTTGTTGACTAGAGTAGAGTATATTCACATAACAGAGTACTATGCTGCTGTGATAAAGAACAAGTAAGATGTGTGTGAACTGATACAGAATATTGCCAGGGCATGCTCTTAAGCAGAACACAAAATGACATCTATAGTATGTTACTATTCATTTGAGAACTATGGGGGCCAGGAGCGGTGACGCGTACGTGTGATCCAAATGCTTTAGGATGCCAAGGTGGGAATATCACTTGAGGCCAGGAATTCGGCCCAGCCTGGGGCAACATAGCAAGACCCCATCTCTACAAAGTAGAAAATAAAAAAGCCAGGCATGTTGGTATGTGCCTTTAGTCCCGGCTATTTAGGAGGTTGTGGCAGGTGAATTGCTTGAGCACAGTAGTTTGAGGTTCCAATGAGTTATGATGATGCCACTGCACTCCAACCTGGGTGACAAAGCAAGACTCCGTCTCAAAAAACCAAAAAGGTATGTCAGAAAATACACGTGTATCTACACATTTGTACAAAAGAAATATATGAAGGCTAAACCAGAAACTAAAGTGTTTGACTACCTACAGGTGTTGGGTGGGAAAGTGGAGAGTTAGATTAGAGTAGAAAGAATAAGAAGAGGGTGATGGGCGGCGCCTGTGGCTCAAGGAGTAGGGCACCGGCCCCATATGCCAGAGGTGGTGGGTTCAAACCCAGCCCCGGCCAGAAACTGCCCCCCTCGCCCCCACCCCCAAAAAAGAGAGCAATACTCTGAGCATAAAACATTTTGTGTAGTTCTGAGTTTCTGGAGTCATATGTTTCACATCACCTCTGCATGCCTCCTAAAAAGGAAATAATTAAAACCAATCAGGATGTATGGGGAACCCAAAGCGAAGATAGTAGCAAATAAACCTAACCTTATTATACCCCAAAATAATATGTAATGTTATTATTATATATAAATGACAAACTTCAGGAGGTGTCAGTAGAACTAATGTGAGTAACTGTGAAACCCTGTACTGTGACTGGATCCTGTAAGGTCAAAGACAATTGTACAGAAAGGCTGCAGTCCAGTAGGAAATGTGTTTCTCAATATTAACTAGCAATTCTGACACCATGTTTGTCTATTAGAATTAAACAAACATTAAATAATTACGTTGTGAATAATGAGAGCTGGATTTTTAATTGTTGGAAAAAGTTCTAAATAAGAAAAGGAAAGCATGCTAAAATAAACCTCAGGTCAGATTGGGATCAGAGTTATCACACACATTTTTATATAGTTAATGCTTATATACACACCAAGATGATACAGAAATATGTATGTGTGTGTGTGTATATGTGTAAGCTTCTGTATACACAGAAAGATTTCCCAACTGTGTTCACTGAAAGGGCTTAGAATAATGGCATTCCCATCACAGACAGCACCAGAGAGCCCACATCTTGCTTTAAAACACCATTCTCCAGGAATAAGATGAACTGCAACTCTGGAGAAGTGGTTGATTCCAAAGCTGGGGCAGGGAAAATAAAGGATGTACTGTATATACTCGAGTATAAGCCGAGTTTTTTCGGCACAAAATTTGTGCCAAGTTCGGGTTTTTCGGCACAAATTTTGTGCCAGAAAAAACTCGGCTTATACTCGAGTATATACAGTACTTGGTATGCTGGAGTGTATGGAAGTGCCCCAAAATGGATGGGGATTTCTCCAAAGAAAGAATACCACCAAAATGAGAGCACCACAAAATACCACCAAAAGGGAGCTTTTATGACCAAAGATGGAACAATTTGAGCAACAAAATAATCTAAATATCTTGAGTATTGGAATTTAACCTATAATATAAATTTTCTTGAGTCCATACTGAGGGATACTAAAATTAGCAGATGAAAGTTTGAGGAAAAATAGAATTTGCCTAGTTTCAAAGTATCTCATCCATGATATATATTAAATACAAAGAGAAGGTGGTAACTTTATTGTAGGGAATCCTGTTAGAGGCCACCTCATCCAAGTGGTTAAGATAAACATCCCCAGTATTACTACATACTGACCTCATTAACCTCTTGATAAAATGCACTGATTTGTTGTCTTGTACTCATCTAAAATGTATAACCTCATTCCAATAGACAAACATCAGAAAAACTTAGATTTGAGGGGTATTTTAACAAGGTCATAAAGTCAAGGAAAGGGCTGGGCCTGGTGGCTGGTGTCTATAATTCAGCACTCTAGGAGGCCAAGGTGAGTAGATTTCCTGAGCTCAAGAGTTCAAGACCAGCCTGAGCCAGAGCAAGACCCTGTCTCTAAAATAATAGCTAGGTGTTGTGGTGAGTGACTGTAGTCCCAGGTACTAGGGAGGCTGAGGCAGGAGGATCTTTTGAGCCCAAGTGTTTGAGGTTCCTATGAACTATGATGACACCGCAGCACTCTACCCAAGGCAACAGGGTGAGACTCTTGTCTCAAAAAAAAAAAAAAAAGTCAAGGAAAAACAAGGATTGACTATTACGTCTTGGAAAAGACTAAGGAGACATAACAATAGCTGAAACATAGATATCCTGGACAGGATCCTGGAATGGATTATGGAGTGTTAGTAGAAAAGCTAATGAAATTCAAATAAGCTCTTTAGTTAGTAGTATTGGACCAAGGTTAATAGTATCTTTTTAAAAACAATCACTAGAAACAAGTGTGCGTCTTTTTCTACTTTCTCTCCATTGTTTTTATCTTCTCTCTGGTTTCCAAATTTCTGATATATCTGTTATTGATGACTATCCTGATATCCGAATTGTTGGTAAATCTCTCATCTGTGGATATTGTGAAAGAAGAGCTAAAGCTAGACCGAGATTAAAGTGGTAAGCAGATTTTATTCAGGACTATTGCAATAGGAGAAAAGAGACCTCCACTCCACATACAACAAGGGAAGGTGGGAATCTGTAGCTAAGGAGTGGGGTTAGGATATCGGTGGGTGATAAGGGGGGATCTGGCCAAGCATCCTAACAAGATTCTTGCAAAAGGCAGGCCAGGGTGCTCAGCCATCACCAGGGGGATGGTGGAGGCTGAGAACCAGATCAGATGTGAAGGGTGATCAGATCTCAGGGATGGGGGCTTCTGTCTAAACTCTACTAGCAGGATTCCTGCTACAATTGGATGGTGGAGAGATGAACATGGAAGCCCAAAAGTCAGGGCTGTGTTGCTAAGAGCTCAGAATAACCTGGATAGAGTTTAGTAGGAGAGTTTTTTTTTTTTTTTTTTTTTTAAATCAATATGAACGTACTCAGTATTTTCATGTCTATTTCCTTTCTTCCAGCTCCCCCCAGAGTTACAGTAGACCTCTTTTATATAAAAGAACAAAAAATATGACCGCTACCAGTTGTTTTTGGCAAGATCCTACCCCAACCTCCTGCCATCCGGGAATCTAGAGAGTTTACCTAGTCTTTGTGGGGATAGGAAACAGGGGCAGTCCTGAGAGGGCCAAGCACAGTAGCACCTGGATCTTTACTGACTGCCCCTGGCTTGAGTATGCTGCCCTCAGCCCTCCTGAACTTGGCCTTCTGCATGGCAGCACCCTGCATTGAAACCCTTTCATAAGGACACGGGTGAATCTAGGTTGTAGCCTCTAGCAAGTGGCAGGATTTGTGATGCAGAAACATTGGGGTCACTCAGGAGTGAATATAATTTAGCAATCAGTGAAGTGTTAAGAGGCAAAATGTGGGAGTCGTAAATGGGCTCTTCTGTTTGGAGTGTTAGGGTTTTTAATTATTATTTTGTTCTCTATATTTAACCATTTCCTAGGCCTCCACAATCCTCAGTCTATTAGGATTTACTTGGGAAGTGGCATATGTGTGCATCATCAAATACATAATTTTGTTTTGCTATTAAATTCATTTAAGTATGGGCAGTTAACATTATTCTTAAGATTATCTATGTGTTTGGCTTAATGATAAATAATTATATAGTTGGGGCTCTGATCTTTATTTCTAGTCAACAAAAGCATTTCCAAAGTCTCCAGAGTCTTCATTAGACTTACCGTAGAGACGTGATAGAAGATACTTTTAATGTAGGTTTGACTTCACTGAAAAGACGTCAGATAGACATTTTGGCATGTTGTAATTATTGACTTGGTCCCCGGAGGAATTCTATTAATGGTAGCTTTTCAAACAGTATTTATTTCTTCTCAGTCCTGCATCCCTGGACACACTTATAGAGATGACTTTTTTTTAAAAGATCAGATTATCAAAAAATGACTTTGTTTTTCTTTTTTTGAGACAGAGTCTCACTTTGTCACCCTGGGTAAAGTGCTTGACATTATTATAGCTCACTGAAAGCTCAAACCCTTGGTTGGGCTCAAGTGATCTGCTTGCCTCAGCCTCCTGATTAGGTGGGACTATAGGCTTTGATTTTTGTTTTCTATTTTTAGTATAGATGGGGTCTCACCCTTAGAGTTTTTCAAACTGGTCTTAAAGCAGTCCACCTGCCTAGGCCTCCCAGAGTGCTAGAATGACAGGCATGAACTTAGTGATTTTAACCCCAAATACCTTCTTTACACATGGCTCTTGAGAATGCTGTCAGTAGTGCCTCATTTTTCTCCATTCTGTATCTGGATTTCTTTTCTACCCTCTCTTGTTGATGGACTGAAGTTGTGGATATTTTCATAATTTAGCCTTAGTGGCAGACTGTCAAAACCATGGTGGGGCTGTCGTTTCGGTGTGTTCACTTTTTAGGGGTATTGTGTCGACATACCTTTCTGGAGCTGGGAGAGAGAGAAGCTAACTAGGCTCCAACTTTCCTTTTAGACGATTTTGTTACTGGTTCAGGCTTTCTACCAGAAGAGGGAGCCACATTCATTTAAAATAGCATCCTTAATCCAGGTTGAGTTCTTTTCTTTTTTCAGCAAGTTCCAGATGGAATGCATATGACATATTGCTCTGGGCATGATGGACCCAGATGTCCCCTTCAGAGTGGGAGGGGGCTGCCTCAGGGACCAACACCAGAGGCTGATGGCATGAGGAGTCATTCAGGCCTGTAGTGGGTAGATGTGTCCTAATGCTTTTTTCTCTGTTAAAACAACAGAACAAACAACAACAACAAAAACATATGCTTATTCTCTGAAGCCCACGTGTTTCTACTCAGTTGGGGATCACATTTCTGTTGGATTTAAAGAATTGAAACTTTAATTAAGCAGGTAATGGCTTGCTTCACTTTATTATTCCACAAAACAACTCTCTCCTTTTTGTGGATTGATGTCACAGTATGAAAAATAGGTTATTGCCTTTATATTATAACTTGAGAGATGCCTTCAAAAGAAACCTTGCCATAAAATGTTCCCTTTATCTCTCCACTGCCCTGCTCAGGTGTCTGGAATCCTAGCATCAAATATTAATTCATTTGGATTCTTATATTTTGCTTTGGAGTCTTAAAATCATAAATATCTCCAGCATGGTAATATGTTGATCTGTCAGAAGCCGTTTAACTATGTCGATGAGATTAGTTTATTAGACTTAGTAACCCTGTCACCTGAGTGACTCAGCTAGGAAATGATTGTGTTTTAAAAAGGACAAGAGAGAGGTTATTTCTAGGACCTGCCTAGGAGAGTAGATCTGCATGTGGATTATGTTGCTAAGTGTTCTAGGACCAAAAAGAAAGCATAAATAAAGTGTGACCTCAACAGGACAATATAGAAGGAAGCAATGAAAAGAAGAATCCTGATGGCTTCAGAATATTCACCCACTGCATCCTGGCCCTGAATGAAGCCTTGGCAAGAGCCTCTGCAAATAGGCCTTTGCACCTTCCCATTGTTGCGGGTCATAAATGGCATTTCTATTTAAAGTGGAACATTGGCTATTCCTTCTCCATCTTTCCTTCCTGTTGCAAAGATGCAAACGCGCTGTTGAATAAAGAAAGGTGCAAAGATAGGAGTGATCTTGGAAGCCACTGGGCAGACACCTTGTTATGAGCACTGCAGAGTCCTTGGAGAATCCATAATGTTGGCAGTCACAGTATACTATGGGAACTATGAGGAGGGCTGATATTCGCGGAATATTCCACAGAGGTAATTAATACCTGATTGTACGAGGTCAGAGAGGATATAACTTCCCCAGATCCCATAGCTGGGAAGGTGCAGAGCAGGTTTTTGAACTCTCTCTGCCCCAGAGTGCAAATTCCCAATTATTGTACTGTACTGCCTTCCAGCTTTACCAGGAGCCCCAAAGCCAATGAAATTATACACTGCCTGACATTTTTGCTTTTAAAAAGCCTGTCCTTCTGAAGTATGGAGAATCCTCAAAAAACTCAAATTAGACCTCCCATTTGATCCCACAATCCCATTACTAGGCATGTACCCAGAAGAAAAAAAATCATTTTATCTTAAGGACATTTGCACTAGACTATATTGCAGCTCAATTTACAATCGCCAGAATGTGGAAACAACCTAACTGCTCACCTATTTAGCCATTAGAAAAGATGGAGGCATTACATCTTTTGCATTAACCTGAATAGAGCTAGAACACATTCTTCTTAATAAAGTATCACAAGAATGGAGAAGCAAGAATCCAGTGTACTCAATTCGTATATGAAGCTGGTAGATGATCTAATACACACCCACATAAGAGAAAAATGCACATCCATTGAAGGTGGGGGACAGGGGATGAGGGAACAGGGAGAGGAGAGAAAGGGGGATGGTGTGCTCCCACTTAATGGGCACAGCGTTAGGGTGTATAGCACACCTCTTGGGAGGGGGACACAATTATAAGAGGGAGTCTACCTAACATAATGCAAACATTGTAAACTAATTCTTTGTATCCTCATACTAACCTGAAAAAAATAAAATAAAAAAATGTCTGTTCATCTGGCCATTTTAAAGAGAATTGGTTTTGTATGTATCACTGAGAACTATAGAATATAATATGCCTGTCCTGAAATTATTATTTATAGAGATACTTGCTTTTTCTTAGGCTGAACTTGAGCTCCTGAACTAAGCAATCCATGGCCTTGGCCTCCCAGAGTGCTACAATTACAGGCATGAGCCACCATGCCTGGTCTAAAATTATTTTCTTTAAATGTCTTCCAAGGCAATGTTCTAAAAATCAAGGTCTGATTATGGTGGGTTCTCTGTATGTACACCCAGTGGTCTGTCTGTTATTGCTTTCAAAACAACTCTAAGTGGCACATTGATATCTTATGCTTTGTAACCCCCTGAATGCCTTATGGTGGTAGCCACATCTAGGTTTGCTATCATCTCTAAACTCTGCCAGGTTCATTTCATATCAGATTTTCAGCTGCACAAAAGCAATTCTATTTTCTAACTGAAAACATGGATTTCGACTGCTCGAGGTAGCACTCTTGTGGGAAGCTGGCTTTGTGTGCGTGTGGTGTGGGCTCGCCACACACATTAATAACTGAGTGGGAGCCACTTCAATGTAAAAGCACCAGGCTCAGCAGTCTTGATAAACTGTCATCAGAAGTCCCTGCAGGCAGTGAGTAGAGTCTGGATGCTTACAGTAGCAGACCTGGGTTAATATTGTCACAAAAGGGAAGCTGTGGATAACCACTGATAAAAGATGCCAGAAACTCTCTGCAAGAGGGAAAGATAGATAGATGACAAACCATCTATTCTAGTTATGCCAGTAAAGCTCCACCATGCCCCGTGAGCCTTCTTGAAGGGGAAACAGATGCGCTGCTTTGTCTGTGCAATCGAACCTAATTGGGAAAGAAAAGATTTCTGTCTTGATTAGCGGAAGTGAGATTTACCGTAGCATGCCTCATTGGAGGTTTCAAGATTGCAGTGGGGGTGGAATTCTAGAAACAGAACAGCAAATAGAGACGGCATTTGATGTGTCCCCGTCCCGTTCACTGCAGTGTACTTTGACATTTCAAGGTCAGGATGGTAAGACAAGTTTGCTGAGAGCTGTTGGGAAGTCTTTGTCCAAACCTTATGGTGTTCACTGTATATATGTATATATCCTCCGCTACTGACAGATGACAGATATTGGTATGTTTTTCCTGGGTAGTCGCTCTTATGCTAGAATGCTACTGGGTTCAGGGCTGATCTACAACTTTTCAAGAATATTGATGCAGAACAGAGAGGAGAGTGACTAGAGGGGCCTCTGCCTCCCAGATCGGCTGAGAAAAGGGCAGCCTGTCCATTTGTTGGGCAGCATTTGCAAGATGAAAGCACTGTCGGTGATGCAGAGAGGAAGTGCTGGAGCTGAGTAAGCTCATCTGCTGCACACTGAGATCCACACTGTATTTGAGAAAGAGTTTGGGTCTCTTTGCTCTGAAAGCTATACCATTAACAGAAAGAACAAACGTGGCCTTTTAAAAATGGAAGAAAATGGCTTTGAGTGAAAATTAAATATGGAAAATATTAAGAGATATACTATATATGCCAAGATGAAAGGAGGAGGAGCTATTTTTTGGTCTTAGCTATAGTCTCAAGGTACCTCCTGGAAGTGGATGAGTTTACAGTAAATTGAACTCAGTGACTCTCTGCTGACTCAGAAGGGGGACTGGGCTCTCTAGAAAGCCCAGCAGGTTGGAGCAGATGGAGCCAGGAACCAGGCAAGACTGGTTTCAGTGGCCCTAGAGCTCTTCTCCTGAGCCATTGGCCAGATAATCTCTTTGGTTTTGAGTCCCTGTGGTGAAAAGGACCCCACAAACTGTGCAGATGGCTCTATCAGGCACATATGGGAATTAATCCATTAAAGAAAATGCTGGTTGGGAGCCTTTCATAGGACACTATTCTAGAAAGTCAAATGCAGGCAAGATCTGTGGTCAAAAATGCATACCTGTTGAAGTTCACTCTTTCTTTCTTTCTTTCTTTCTTTCTTTTTTTTTTTATTAAGATGGAGTCTCACTTATGTACCTTGGGTAGAATGCTGTGTCATCCTAGCTCACAGTAACCTCAAACTCTTGGGCTTCAGTGATCCCCTTGCCTCAGCCTCCTGAGCAGCTGGGACTACAGGCTCCCACCACCACACCTGGTTAGTTTCTCTATTTTTACTAGAGACGGGGTCCCACTTTTGCTCAGGTTGGTCTCTAACTCCTGAGCTCAGGGGATCCACCTGCCTCATCCTCTCAGAGTGCTAGGATTACAGGCATTAGCCACTGCGCCCAACCTGAAGTTCGCTTTTGAAAACTAGCTTGACAAAAATTTTACATCAAGGAAATGTGGCTTCGTAGAGTAGTAATTACTTAGATGCATGGACTCCAGAACCCTGTTGTCTTAGTTCAAATCTGACTCCAACTTTGTAACCTTGAACATGTTACTTGACCTCTTTAGACTTTGATTTTCTAATCTGGAAAGTAGAAATAATAATTTTACTTAGTTATCAGGATTAAGTGAGTTGTCATATAAATTGCTTAAGATAGTACCTTGCAAATAGTAAATGCACATTTAAGGTTAGGTATTAATACTCTCGTCAGTATTATGATGGCAATGTTACATTTTTTGTAGCTGACAATGAGTCAGATCTTGTCTATATACTTGTCTTGGGAAAGAGTATAAGTTGATAGGTAGGGAGAAGGATTGTATAGGGGGAGACACTTTCTTCCCATGTAAGTAAGAAGAAAATCCTTTTCATACAGAATGGAATTGTCAACCTTTAGAAGTCATGTGATCAAATGCTATTTCACTGCAAATGTAAATTTTTATTATTGTTACATCATTCTCTATGAAGTAGTTTAGAATTGAACCACACTGGCATTATTCTTAATTACAGAAAAGATATGATTTACTGTAGGGATTTACCTTAAATAATAGTTAAATCATTGTGCTGTCTTTAACCACTAAGTGATATTTAGAAGAGCTGGCCAAGCAGGTTGGGCAACAGATTTTATTATTATTAATATTAATGTGAAATTATTATTTCAGGTTATAACTATGTACTGTGAAGTATTGTCACATAAAAATTTTATTTTCCCAAAAGGGCTTGGATTTGATCACATGATACTTCTGTATCTTTAGGGAGTGTACTTCAGGGAGAGGTCAGCATTGTGAAGGATTTTATATGACAGACAATACAACCTATTAATCTCAAGAACTGAAGAGTGCTGGAGCCACAGGAAACCATTTCAGCTGAAATTTTTAATATGCATATGATTCAGGGTAGTGATGCTTAATTCTGAGACATTACTAGGTAATCCTGTCATCTAGAATGTAGCCTGCCAATCATAAACCATCTCAAAAGGCAGATCTGTAAGGTTGACTGCCAGAGCCTTACAAAAAGAGAGAAAAAAAAATATTTTAAATCACAAGCTGAAGAAATGTCAGCCCCCTTAAACCAGACTTCAAGTTTAAAGCCTCTTTAGTGGCTGTAGTCAGTTCTTCAGTTTATATATGTGGTGAATTTTAAAGAGAGTTCAATCCTATACTGAAATGAAAGATACTTTATAGCTTGGATAATATGAGCTATTCTCTAAACTTAAGGATTTTAAAGATAAAAGTGATTAAGATGAAACAAGAATGAAACATTCTTCACTATTTTTGTGTGTTTACATTTAAAATAGGGGAAACTGGCCTAGGGCTGTAATACAAAATACATAGGGAAAAGTTACATAAAGAAAGACCTTCATCTCGGCACTATTCAGAAGGACAAAAAATAAGTAATACGGATGACCAAAACCCAAAATAGTGATTAATTAAAACATTTTATAGCCATTTAAATTTTTATGAAGAACATGTGAAAAAATGGAAAAATTAGTCATGATGTAACCATCAACAAGTTGTAAATTTATATTAGAATGGCATCTCTATGAACTGTGGACCAGGCAAAATAACTGACATGAAGTATAACATTTAAAAAAATTACTATTTTTTCTTTTTTCAGATTTTAGGGTTTCTTTTCCCTGGAATGGTCCTTTCCCATTTTTTTGTTTTTGTTTTTGTTTTTGTTTGTGTTAAGTGATCTCTTTTCCTCCTTCTGTTCTCTGCAGATGTGTTCTCTCTTTAGACAGACCTTCCCTAATGCACCCTCTGCCCTTGGCCCCACTGCAGGGTCTCGTTTTGCACTGCCAGAGAACGTTCCTTGGTTTGTCCAGCATTCTCTGAGAACAAAGACCGCGTGTCTCTCATCCGTACGTTGTACTGCACCAAACATAGCACCCAGCATAGAGAAAGCACTCAGAAATCTGTTGACTGGCAAATGCTTATGGAATCAACCCCCAGATAATATATTTTGATATAAAGTGATCTGAAAAGTTCATGATTAAATCAACTTTTTTGATCACAGTGGGAAATAATTTTATGACCGCAAAAGGCTTAGGATTCCTTCCAGGGTACCAAGGGAGCAAATTAGGAACCAGAAGGTGACTGGACTGAGTGGTATCCAGTGCCAGGGATGGCAGTGATCCTAAAGGAATGAGCCTTGGATGCCAGTGACACCAGAAAAGCATCTGTGTTTTATACCCAAAACTTGAGACAGCCCCCCTCCCCTGAGCCAGTGCCTCTCTCTTTTGTCAACACTCAGCACACTGTGAAAGAACCAGACCAGCGCCACCTTAAGAGTTAAGCTTCACTTTCCCCGCCATTTCATTATTCACTCAATAAGTTTCACTTTCCACACAAGCCCAGGCAATTCCCTGAAATCATGAGACAACCGCCCACCAACCAGGGACCCCCACCTAACCAATCCAGAAGCGCCCCCTTTGTTTCAAGCTGTGCACACCCACTCGCTGCACCGGACTATAAGAACCCCCTGCTTCAGAGCTCGGGGCTCCTGGCTCGGATCCCTTGCAGCGGAGCCCCCGGAGCCCAAGCTCGAGCTTGCAATAAAAGGCTCTTCTGCTTTTGCATCAGACTCTGCTCCTCAGTGGTCTTTGTGGGGCATTTCGAGATCTGGGTACAACAGCTGCTCATTCTGTCTTCCCAAATTTTGATTTTCTCAGTGCTTTTCTGCTAGAGATTTTGCTTCTCTCTTCTTCTCTCTTCAGATGTGCAGCTGTAGTTTATTCATTTTCACTGACAGGTGGTTTTACATTACGTGGATTTACCACAGGTTCTTCTAATAGAAATTTGGGCTGCTTCTACAAACAATCCTGAACAGGGCTCTTGTAAAATTGTCTTGGAGCTCTTCACCTAGGAGTAAGAGTTTCTTGACAGTACCCAGGGGTAGAGTAGCTGGTTCATAGGCTGTGAGTATCTTGAACTTGAACATTATCATATTGTGCTAAATTGTTTACCAAAGTGATTATGAAGTTTGCAGACGGCAGCAGTGAGGGAGAGTCACTGTTACTGTGCGTCAAGGTTCATTACTCTGGCACTGTTGATGTTTGGGCCCGATATTTCTTTGTTGAGATACTCAGCTGTCCATGGGTAGCAAGATGTTCAGTGGCACTTCTTGTCTCTGCCCAGTAGATGTCAGTAGCAGTCCTCCCCGGATGGTTGGGGGGCAAAAACACCCTCTAGTGAAAACGCCAGCTCTGTCTTTGCCAACACATGGCCTTATCTGATCTCTCTTTCTACCTGATGACAGAAGGAAGCCAGGTATGTTGATGTAGGTGCCACACGCCTTGGAGGAGAAATCTCTGCAGGCACCCAAATAAAACTGATTTGATGTTCTCCCACGGATCTCTTCTAAAAGAAATTATCTCATTTCCAATTTCTAGGGCTATGGTGATGTTTTAAATTTTCATTTGGACAGATCTATAGAATTAGGGATTCCAGGAAGACAGAAGGACAGGGGTTGAAGAATATGAGCATGCCAGGCTTGATTGTGGTCATTTAACCAGGCTGGAAGCTTATGAGCCATTGGAGAATGGCCAAGAACAGGGTACTTGGTTTGGGGAAGCCACGGTAAAAGACGAGGCAGGTCTCATCCAGACAGTCTGTGTCCCTCCACCCTGTGGTTTGCATGTTGTTTTATAAGGTATAGCAGTAGGAATGTGGAATGATCACAAAGATTTATTTAGTGCACTGTCTTACTGAATCTTCAGCAAATGCAAAGGGAGGCGAATGAGCCAGCTTTGCCCAAGTCCCACAAGTAGAAGGTGTCAAAATCTGGATTCAAGCTCAGCTCATGCTCCGGAGCCCACATTTTTACCCTTTGCCTTCTTTCCTCCTCCTATGGTTATGATGAATATTGCAAGATCGAAATAAAAGCAGCAGTTTGGATGAATGATTTTTTTACACCACTGGCACTGTAGTTGTTTTTGAGGATGGAACACCAGATTGTTGAAAGGATTAATTTATACACCAGGAAAAAATAGTTATCTTTATCTTTCTCCACGGGGAGCTTTTACCTGCTTTGTATTCCCATAGCTTGGACCTGTACACAATGAACCGTTTGAAAATTGACTTCTTGCCTATGGGCTTAGAATTGTTCTCATTGTTTGCCGTGTCTTAACACTCCTTTATATTTTCTGTTTTCTTAGGCATTGCTGTGCTTATAGTAGGTGTTCAGTTGATGGCTGCTTTTGTTCAGCTGAGATGTGCCTGTATTTAAGAAACCTAAGTTTTGAGAATCCAAACTTACAAAACAGATAAATTATTCAGTCTAGATATGCAAGAAAAGGTTCTCATCCAATTTTCAAGTCTGGTTCTAAATGACAGAGTTCTTTGAATTTGAATTCATCTAATGCAATCACTACTTGACAGAGAAACTAAAGTTAAGGTGTTAAGGTAACTGAGGAGTGAAAATATGAATTCTTTTGACATGAGAATACAAGTTAATCGGAAAATGGAAAAAGTTTGAACAAATAACAACAAACTTAAACTCTACTCCTCACTATACCCTTTCTTTCTTTTTCTTTTTTGAAAAGTAAATTTATTTCAGGTTAATGTGAGGGTATAAACTACCAGGTTGAAATACTTGATTTTGTTAGGTGGAGTCCCTCTTGTGGTTATGTCCCACACACAGAAGGTGTGCCAAACACCCCCGCCTTGTGCCCATTTAGTGACAGCACCGTAACTCACTCTACCTTCTCAAGAACACATAAGAAAATATTTCAGAATCTCAATTATGAAATTTCTGATGCAAAAATTGTGTATTTTCGAGTTCCTGTGTCAAAAGCTTTTCGTTCTTAAGTTTTACTCTAGCAAAAATACCAAGCTGATTTAGTATTGGCCAACAATGACCAGGAGTATAGTAATAAGGTTTTCTAAAATGTCTAAGAACTCTTGGCAATATAAATGTTTGTCCCTGCTCTCTGGTGGCCCTTCAGTACTTATTACCCATTGCAGCATAGGGATGCAGCAAAGCTCAAATCTCTAATGTCAGGCAAATATTTGAGCCTCTGATAGATGGTGATGTGGGCACCATGTCCCAATGTCTCTACATACAGACACAATCATGTTAAAGCTCAAGAAATGACTGTGATCCAAGAACACCAGTGTGGACGGGGCCTTCATGACCACCACATGGGCAGAAGCACAACAACACAAGTGTTGAGATGTTTTCACCTTGAGAGACAGCTCTTTTAATTCCTCCTGAGGCATTCAGAGTGCTGTGTGGCTTGTTTTCCTTTTTACTCTAAGTTCCTTGAAACTTAATCTTTCATCTTTTTTAAACTTACAAAGCTAAAGCATTTTTGAACATTTTCCCCCTCTCTGTTGAGATGTCGCCTAATATTAGAGTTTCTTTGGATAGTTCTCTTTTATGGTTCCCTTTTTTATGGAGGTGAAAATATCCCCTTGGTTCTCTAGTACCATCTTACTGTCACTGAACCTTCACAATAATGCATTTTCTTGCATGAAAAAAAAAAAAAATATGACTGCTTGGGGGATCCTACTCTTCAAAAGCACTTGGTTTACAAACTCAGTTATTTTAACTGCAGAAAGTAATTTAAGAGTAGCCACCAGTGGCTTTGAAAGCTCTCAGTTTCTTGGCTTGTCTTCCTATAAGATTATATGTTGTGAAGAAGTAAGGATTTGAATATTTCCTAAATTACAAAACATAGTGTTGCATCAAAGAAGTCAACTTAATATTTCTTTAAGAGTAAAAATGGGTGCTAGTGAAGGCTGATGGCAGTAACAGGTCATAGTTTCAAGTGTTCATGAAAGGATTTAGATTTTCTATAGATCACAATGATTTTTTTCCCTTTCATAGTAACACTCTATATTTACAGAGATAAATAAATGTGATGCTGCAGCTTAAAGCATTGTATTTATACTTCTACTTTCCATAGAGCAATCCCTTTTTAGCTTAAGATGCTATAACTCTTGTAAATGTGGGTACAGTATTTTATTAATTCAAAATGTTTTTTCATGCAGATCTTTAATCTCTAGCACAGTGCTTTCTGTGAATTTTAAATGCAGTAATTAAATGACTTTTTAAAACATCACTGCCAAAACATGACTCCTTGGCTGTGATAAAAATTATCTAAAACTTTAAAAATGTCTCTTCTTGGCCTTCTGCCTATTTACATATAGCATCCTTTCTGAGGAGGCTGGTGGTATGGTTATGAAAAACACATGCTTTTGAAAGTCGTTAGTGTCTAATTATAGGTTCTGTATATGAAATATGCAAGAGGGCACAAAAGAACAAGAAGGAACATATCTGAACCAAATCCTTCCTAAGGGAGGAAAGGAATTATTTGAAGCCTTTGAATCTGAAGTTATGTTTCGAAAATTTTACAGAAAATTAAGAAAAATCTGTACTTTCACCCTGGCTATAGATCTTTGGTACTTGTAGGAGAAGATGTCTTTAGGCCCAGTTCTGGGCCCTACATAGCTCATGCCCTGCTGGCATAAAAAGTAAAATAAAATATTCCTCAGACCTGAGCTTTGTGGGCGAAATTACTTCCAAAGCTTCAATCTAAGATTTAATTAAAAAGTGTTTTATATCTCGAAAAGTTCACGTGGGAAGGAAGCATGCAAACTAGAAGGGGAGACCATGGTGGAGTTGCAGGTCTGAGGAGTGTGCTAACATGTAATGCTGACATTGGAACACTAGGTGGCACCTTTCCAGCTGTGGTTGGAAGGCTGAGTCTGCATCAGCTGTGGAGAGCAACACATGTACCTTTGTAGTTTTGCCAAAGTATAAGCACTTACAGTGTTCATGCTGGCTGTCAAGCACTGGTTTAGATACAAGATGATTAGGATGAGCCATCTGAGGTGTGACAAGTAAGTTGATGAGCTTGCCACTATGCACTTATGTTGGCAGCACTATACAAACAGTGTGGTAAGGTTTCATAACCTTGGTATATCAGTGTCTCACACAGCTGTGTTCATGTCACCACGGGGCAATGTCTTGCTTAGTGTTGGTCATTATCGTTGCTGCATTTTTTCGTGAGAATGTTGTAGCTTGAATTAAAGCAGTGAACAAACATTAAATTTCTTGTTAAACTTGGCGAGAGTGGAAATGAAACGGGGGCAGGTTAAGTCCAAATTTATGGGGTAATGCCATGAGGAGAATGGCACTGTACAAATGGATTGGATGTTTTTGTGAGGGGAGAGAAGGCGTCACTGATGAAGAGAGGTCAGGGTGGCCAGTGACAAACAGAACTGATGAAGACATTGTAAAAATGTGTTGAATTTTATGTCAGAACGTTGATTAACTGTGAGAAGAATAGAAGACCAAGTAAACATTGGTAGAGAAATGGTTAGGAAAATCTTAACTGAAAATCTTGGCATGAGAAAGGAACAAAAGCAAAGAGCTCACACGGTGCTGTCTGGGGGGAGTTATTAGCCAGCAAACAAATAACTGTATTGGAACACCCTCATTACTCATCTGATCTGGCCATCAGGGACTTTTTTCTTTACCCAAAGATAAAGAAAATATTGAAAGGAGGATATTTTTAGGACATCAAGTGCAATACAGTAACTCTGATGGCCATTCCATAAAGAGTTCCAAAATTGCTTTGACTGGGTGCTGGTGTCAGTGTGGTGTCCCAAGGGGAGCACTTCAGAGGTGACTGTCACAATACACAGCAGTGAGGTATGTGGCCTTTTTTCTTAAGAAAAAAGGAAGAGTTTGCAAATGTATTTATCAGACTTCCTAAGTACTAGCTCTAGTCTTAGAGAGGATGTCAATGCAGAGATTACTGAACAGTTCATCAGCATGCTTAGGACAGTTTACTACTGCTATAATAATGGAAAGCAGGAGAGTGTCACTAGAAATAGATCATCATTTGGATGTTTCCTAAAGGAGAATGCTCTGAAGTAAGCCTTGGAACTGGGTATGGAAAGTTCTATATAAGAAGGAAAGGGTGGGAAGTATCATCAAAGATGAATAAATTGTGGTTTAAAAGGCCCAGTTTGTTGTACACCTTGGAGGGTAAAGGGAATTACATATGTGCTTTCAGTGCCATCAGAGTTGCTGTTTTATGCATATAGCTTTTAATTTTAGCCATTGGTTTGGGTTGAGTTGTGTTCTCCAAATTATATGTTGGAATCCTTACCCCCAAGTGCCTCAGAATGAGACCTGATTTGCACATAGAGTGGTGATAAAATCAGTTCAGGTGACATCAGACTGGGGTAGAATGGGCGGTGTAAATTCACAAGGAGACTGTCCTGTGAAGATTGGAGTTATGATGCTACAAGCTAAAGCTAAAGGACCTCCCAGGCGGCAGGAGAGAGGCATGGAGCACATCTTTCCCTTTGGTCTCCAGAGGAAACCCACAGGGTGCTCTGCTGATACCTTGATTTCAGGCTCTGGCCTCCAGAACTGTGGGATAGTAAATTTCTATGGTTTTAAGTTACCTGGTTTGTGCTACTTTGTTAGAGTAGCACTGTCAAAGGAATACAGCCCTGGAATCGTTGTTCAGATCAACACTTAAAAGCTATAAAAACGGAAGATGCTTTGATTGAAGATCAGATGGGAAGAAGACAGAGTGGTGTCTTCAGGACGCACATTAAGTGGCAGACATCCCCTCTTCCCTTTGCTCCCATGCAGACATTGGCCCAGGGTGACCCCTGCAAACAGTTTGCAAACCACTGTTTACTCATAAGCCTGTTGTCTGTGCCACAGACTGTATCTGCCTCTCCAGTTGAGCTGTCCAGTCACCCTGGCTTGCTTATTCCTGCCCTTACCATGTTGTTTCCCTTTTCTAAAATGCTTACCTTTTATCTAATAGCATCTTTATTCAGCCAGTTTACATACTATTGACAGTACAGAGCCTCTGTGACTCCTGGGAGCCTTACTGACTTTTCTATCCTCTGAATGCTTTTACCACGTATAGGATCATGTCAGTGATCCTTACCAGGCCCTGCCCGTTCTCCTTAGCTGTGCACCCTGTTGCTTTATAGAATGGAACTAACCTCTCTGCAGATCTTTCCCAGAGTCTTGTATTACCCTCCTCTTGTTGTCTTAACAGATCATATACATTTAGTAGCTTGAAACAACCCAGATGCATAGCATCTTATGGTTCAGTAGGTCAAAAGGCTGGGTAGATTTGAATGATTTCTCTGCTCTAGGTCTCACAAGATTGAAGCCAGGTGTTGGTCAGCTGGCCTCTTATTGAAAGTCTATGGGAAGAATCCATTTCCAGACTCATTCAGGTTGTTGGCAAAGTCTGGTTCCCTGAAGTTCTAGAACCAAGGGCCTCATTTTGTCCCTTTTAGCTCCTAAAGCCCTCTGTCCATGCCTTGATGTGGGACTCTCAGAGCCAACCCTGAGCACGTCTCATCCTTCTCTGTTTGAAATCTCTCTGATTTCTCTTCCTGCCACATCTCTCTGCCCTCAGCTAGAGATGGCCTCTGCTTTAGGGGTTCCTAGGCTTAGAGTGGCCCCACTTTGGGAACACAAAATCACCCATTTTAAAGTCTGTAACCTTTATCACATTTGCAAAATCACCTTTGCCAAATTCATAATTTGTAGAGATGAAGATGCTGTAGTCTTTGTGTCATTACTCCATCTGCCATAGTCCTAAAGAGCAAAAGCCATGCATTGTACATGTTCTTCAGTTCCTCTCCCCTTAACCTCTTCTCCCACCAGGGCCCAGAATGGCAGTAGGTTCTCAGTAACTTTAGTTGTTGACTGATAAATTAAATGATTGATAATCAATGAAGAATAATTTTGTGTTATTGAACCGATGGCTAATGATCTAAATTATATTTAGAAAGATTGTTTTGTCACTTGAATATAGATGGATTGAAACCACAAAGTCCTGGAGGTATATGGAGTAGCAGGTGGTAGAGCTAATTTAGAAGTGGGATAATGGATTATAAAACTCTCTAAGATTATTGTGGAAATGGAGACGGGAGAGGCACCTTTCTGAGAGGTGAATAGACCTCTTGGACGCTACTGTTAGAGTAGGTGGTTACTCATTTATGTGTCTGGCACAAAATCTGAGTGATATTTTTGAATGAGAAAATGGGTGAATACAGCACAATAAATTTTCTTAACTCACAATTCAGAGTGAGTCAAAAGGTGAAACTCAATTCTGAAGACTGAAGTGGGTATTGCTATTCACATCCTTAAAAATAAATAGAGGAAAATTTGTAATCATCTTGAATTTCCCTGGACACCCCAGAAAAAAATTATCTGCAAGCAGCAGTTTGTTTTCTTCATATTTGCCCACATTACCTATTTCTGCAGTTGCATTCAATATACTCAGATCAAAGAACATAGTTGACAGCAAATATACTAAGCCCTTGCCTGGAACATAGTCTAGTGAATACCTACCTCCTTAACAAGAGCAAACAGAAAGAAAAGGGGGAAGATTTTAAATTTCCTGAAGGACAGCTGTTTGACTTCTGCTTAGCTTTATATATATGGAGCAAGACTATTCTCTCTGACTACCAATAGTAGCCTCTTTCTTTTGGAAGCAATCTGCCCTTTAGTTGAATTGCATAAAATGTTTTGTGTTATTTAGCAACCATCTCACCAGTACCCCTCAGTGTTTTATGAGGTAAAGAATTAACCAATAGTATACCTTCAGTTATATGGGGTGATTTGTAAGGCAAATGAACAATCACTTTCTTGATTGGAAAATACCTTAATTAATTGAATTACATGGAATTTTTAAAATGAAAACATTAATTTGAATAACCACTTCCATTAACAGGACACATTTAATAGTGTTGTTTACATGTATTCCATAATTAAAGGGAAGTCTATCTCTTTTATATACCGTATATACTGGAGTATAAGCCGAGTTTTTCGGCACAAAATTTGTGCTGAGTTCGGGTTTTTCGGCACAAATTTTGTGCCGAAAAAACTTGGCTTATACTCAAGTATATGCGGTATTTTCTTCTTTTATACAGTACCCCACTGCTTCTCAAAGTGGGCACCAATTGCAAAGCCACTGACATTTGGATCCCCCAAGGTGATCATTATATAAAGATTCTTGGGGCTCAGTGCCTATAGCACAGCGGTTATGGCATTGGCCACATGCACTGAAGCTGGCAGGTTTGAACCTTGCCTGGGCCAGCTAAACAACAATGACAGCTGCAACAAGAACAAAAAAATAGCTGGTGTTGTGGCTGGTGCCTGTAGTCCCAGCTTCTTGGGAGGCTGAGGCAAGGGAATTGCCTAAGCCAAGAGTTGGAGGTTGCTGTGAACTATGACATCACGGCACTCTACTGAGGGTGACATAGTGAGATTCTGTCTCAAAAAAAAAAAAAAAAAAAAAAAAAGAGATTCTTGGACATACGTAGATCTTCTGAGCCATATCCTCTGGAAGCTTATCTTAGGGGGAAAAATCCATATAAATAAACAAAAACCTCCCAAACAAAAGTAGGAAAACCATGAACCAAAGCTCAGAGTGAATTTTTCTTTCATAACGCTCAAAGGTAAATACAGAGCTTCCTGTCCCTTTTGAAGCAGATGGGGGCCCTTCCTCTAAGCCAGTGGTTCTCAACCTTCCTAATGCCGCAGCCCTTTAATACAGTTCCTCATGTTGTGGTGACCCCCCACCCGTAAAATTATTTCCGTTGCTACCTCATAACTGTAATTTTGCTACTGTTATGAATCGTAATGTAAATATCTGATATGCAGGATATATTTTCATTGTTACGAAACACTTAGAACCACTGCTCTAAGTGTTTTTAATGCCCCCACATAGGAGCACAGTAAGCACTAGCATTTTACAGGCGCACCCTTTCACAGACAGTGAATGTACACATCGGAGAAAGTGATTGTGTTTGAGGTTTGGTGGATACAAGATGGTAGAATACCATTGGGTAGGCGCTATGGTTATCTGAAGCCTGACTTGGGACATGAGTCGTCTACACATTCAAAAGCAATAAACTTGGTAGATTCCAGATGTGAGGTTTGGTAGCAGCTATTGAAAGTATTAGAAGCAATAAGAAATCATTGCGAGTTGACATTGTGGTAGAACAGGCAGGACCTAGGTTCTGCAGCATGCATACAAAAATGAGGAGCAAAGGGTTTTGAGCAAGGGACGTAATATACGGAGTTGAGGAAATTCAGAATGTGAGGTGAGCAGCAGTGCTCTGCAGTGCCGAGTTCATGGGAGGGAATGATAAGATCAGTTTGGGAAGTTAATTTGGGACTAGCTTAAAAGAATCTTTCATGTAAAACCCAAAAGTTGGGATCCTCTATATAGATAATAGGAAGCCATTGAATTGGGAGAAAGTCATGATCAGAGATCTAAGATGCAAGATGGATTGGAGGAAAGGAAGACGGAGGCAGGGACACAGGTTAGGAGACAAATACACAGGTATCCAGGTCGCTAGTAATAGATGAATGAAACAGATTTGTAGAAACAAGAATGGACAAAACAAGAAAGATACAAGTGTTTTTGTGGAAGATGAAACAAAATCAGCATGTTAGTAGTAACTCTGCTTTTGTGGAGCAAAGTGTCAGAGGAAGAAACTGGAATTTGGAGTCTTGAAATAATGTAAATGAAAGTCATAGAATGTCTGTGCTGCCATAGAAATTTTACTTTATTCATTTCCTCAGCACACATTTTGGGCCATCTGTAAGATGCCTAGTAGACGCTGTGTTAGGCTCTGGAGATAGAAAAAGAATAAAGACATTATTTCTGTAAAAGAGCTTCCAGAATTTTAGAGATGCCAGAAAGCTGGACCAACAATTACAAGAAGTCAGAAACTGATGCTGTGCTTAAAAGTCGGCATGCCTGGGAGGAAGTGATGCTATTAATCAGAAAACAGCAGGAACCTCAGGCTTAGAAAAAGGGCAAGTTAACTTTTTCTTTGTAATTTAAGGTGCATTGTACCAGTCAGTATTCTAACAGGAAATAGATGACACATTTGAAACAGTATAATTCAACAATGGTTTGTTATTTACTGACTGTTTAAAGGTGTAGAAATAGGGCTCGGTGCCCGTAGTACAGTGCTTATGGCACCAGCCACGTACACTGAGGCTGGCGGGTTCGAACCTGGTCTGGACCTGCTAAAACAACAATGACAACTGCAACAAAAAATAGCCTGGTGTTGTAGAAGGCGCCTGTAGTGCCAGCTACTTGGGAGGTGGAGGCAAGAGAATTGCTTAAGCCCAAGAGTTGGAGGTTGCTGTGAACTGTGACACCATGGCACTCTACTGAGAGTGACATAGTGAGACTCCGTCTCAAATAAAAAAAATGTAGAAATAGGGAAGCAGCTAGAGATGGTGCAGAAACCAGGGACTTTGTAGCAGTCAAACTATTACCAGGAAGCATGATCCCATATGCGGGACAAGAAACAGTTACTGAAAACTGGAGGGACTAAGTCATTGTCTTATTAGGGGTTCTCCATAGAAGCAAAGCCACTAGGATGGATGTGTGTTGACAGAAAGATTCACTGTAAGGAATTGGCTATGCCGTTGTGGAGGCTTGTGGGCCTAGAATCTGTTGGGTGGGCTGGCAGGCTGGACACCCAGGGAAGAGTTTAAGTTTGACTCCAGTGATGATCTGCTGGCAGAATCCCTTTTTCTCCTGGGGAGTTGGGTCTTTTTCTATGAAGACCTTCAACTGTGGACGAAGTCCATCCACATTACAGAAGGTAATTTGCTTACTCAAACTCTACTGATCCAAATGTTAAGCTCATCTTAAAAAAAAAAAAAATACACAGAAACATCAGAATAGTGTAGAATATTAGTTCTATGGCTTAGCCAGGTCGACATATGACATTAACTGCCACAGTCTTGTAGAGTGGGTCACCTTGAGAGGAATAGGGACTTTTGTTGATAAGCATAGTAGCTGAGAAGTAGCCTTTTTGGGAGGAGGCTATAGCTGTTGTTCTCAAGGTAGGGCCCTGACCAGCATATCAGCCGCACCTGGGAACTTGCTGGCAATGCAGAGTCTCAGCCCTACCCCAGCTGTACCAAATCAGAAATGTCAGGCGTGGGGCCCAGTAAGCTTTCATTGGTGTGATTCTGAAGGGCTTTCTCTGAAGTTTAAGAACCGCTTTGTTAGGTGAATGAACACTGCTCCTTCCCTGCTTCCTTCCTCTGATCTCCCTTCTTGGGCTCCTCCTGGGCCAGACCTGATAATAGGCCAAACACAGAACCCATACAGGAAGTCGTTAAGGTTAGCCTTCTAAAGCAGGGATCAGGGTAGAGAAGGATCAGGAAAGCCCAGGGAAGATGCTCTGCTCCTGCACTGGGGGCCATGCAGACTTGCTGGTTTAAACTTTAGAGTAGACCACATGCCAATGCAGAATCTTCAAGGGGAAAGAAATGTAGCCCAGGTACAGATTCTACGTGTAACATTACAGGTTGAAGCGTGAGAACATCCTGTGATTGTTCTTCTGGATTCACACTGTATTTTGAACTCTTACAGCTGAGCTGAATGGTTTTTTTTGCCTGGTCAAGACTGTAAGTCAGAATCCTTAATTTCCCAAGCAGAACACTGCCTCTGACTTGACACGGCTGGCATATAAAGCATATGTGTCCCTCTTTCATCCATGGCACTTGGCCTGCCCACGTTTGTGCTGCTTGTCAGAGAATTCACCCAGGAACTGATTGCCACCCAGAACTTATCAAAGTCTTTTTTCAGATACTGGTCTTTGGAGAACGTGTTGAATGGGCAAATGGTTTCTCTGGGACCTCTAAGCATTATCACCACGCAAGTTATATAATCAGAATGCCAGATACCTAGTCCATATTACTGCAGACCCTTATGGAAATGGCATGACTGAATTTAACATTTATGTTATACCTTCAGCTCACATGGGTTGCAATATTAGAACTAATAATAACCTGAAGAGCTTTGCTACATCGTTAATAGATTGTGCAGTAAAATCGTATTGATCCTTGCCCTCAAGACCCAGCACAGGGAGGCAGAAAGATACAGTATAATGATGTGTGATTAGAAGACAGAAAGAGGTACTTTTTTTAGTGGAGAGTGGCAAAAAGAGCTTTGGGGAGGAAGAGCTGTTTGAAGTGGGCCTCAGAAGATGAGTAGGAGTTCACCAGATAGACAATGGGATGGGGAGGTGTGAGGAGGAAAGGTGTCTTAGGACCAGAAGAAGGAACACCGGGAGGGCCTGGAGATGTGCCGGGGCGAGGGCCTGGAGATAGCTGACTGACAGCTTTACTTGTATGCCTGGGAGTTTGAACTTTATCCTGAAGGTAAAAGGGGGACATTAAGGATTTTATGAGCCCAGATTAATGAATTAGATTTTGTGAAGCAGGTTTTATATTTCAAAGTTATCAAACTGTTGGGACAAGCCCTAAACTTTACCAAGAATTCTTATCCCAGGGACTGGCAGGATGAGAGGATTAGAGAAAAATAAAGAGTCAAAGACACAAGAAGAAAGTTTTTAAAGCCATCCCGGGGGACCTTCTACCCCCAAATGTGAGGACCTACGGAAAGGCCTCAAACTCTGGGTTAGCTCCATTTTTATTACATACATCACTGTTTTCTTTTATCGTTGTTTGTTTTTTGAGACAGAGTCTTACTTTGTTGCCCTTTGTAGGGTGCTGTGGCGTCATAGCTCACAGCAACCTCAAACTCTTGGGCTCAAACGATTCTCTTGCCTCAGCCTCCTGAGTAGCTGGGACTATAGATGCCTGCCACAACACCTAGGTGACTCTTCCTTTAAGTACCCACATATCCACCCGCATCAAACCAGATTATTTTTAGACTATTTAAAGATTGGTAAGCTTTATTTTTAAAAGCAGTTTTCTCTTTTTAGACACAGGGTCTCTCTCTGGCTTGGGCTGCTCTCGAACCTGTGAGCTCAGGCAGTCCATCTGCCTCGGCCTCCCAGAGTGCTGGGATTACAGACGTGAATCACGGTGCCCGCCCACACATCAGTGTTTTAATCATCAGTCTAATGGGGGAAGGCTAAACACTGACATCATGGTTCTTGCTGGACTTGCATTTTCTAACCAAACTATTTCTCTAACGACATAATTAGACTGATTGACCTCTTATTTTTGTTGCTCTAAGTTATTTATGATCTTGATATAAACAGAGCATGGGACAGGGAACAAAGTCCAGGAGTGGGATGTCAAAGCAGACCCCAAATCAGACCACGCACACCAATCTCAGGAGTGCAGATTAAGCCCCTGGGCAAACTTGTGGGCAGATGAGCTGGTGCTGGTGTCCATACCGAGAAAACAGAAGAAAGGAGGTATTTTCCTCCTTATCTCCTGAGAGACCTTTTCTCTCTTTATGGCATTTAGGTACCCACCCTGTCTCCAGCACATTCTGCACTCCCTCGCTATTTTCCTGACTCCCCAAGTGCTCTCACTCTCCCTGAGAGGACAGGCCTGCCAGCACAAGGCTTGTCTCCCAGTGCTCAGTGGCCTCTGAGCTGAGTCGCCCTGGGGGTGAAGCCCAAATGCTCTCACTCTCCCTGAGAGGACAGGCCTCCCAGCACAAGGCTTGTCTCCCAAGCCCCGGCAGGACAGTCTGGCTGAAAATGCCAGGACTTCAGGCCATCACACTTTGCAACAGAATTGGGGTTCTGGGATTGCCATTGCGGTCTGAATCCGTGTGTGCTTTTCTCTGATCTACTTCTCTCCTGTCTCTTTTCCCTTTTGCCCATCATCTGCAATCATTTTATTAATTTAATTCCTAACTTATAATAAGCAATTGAAAATCAGTTTTAAGCTTATTAAATTATTACTTCTAACAATGCAAGTGCATTAAGATATGACTCTTCCCTTAAGTACTCACATGTCCACCCGCATCAAACTAGTTTATTTTTAGGCTATTTAAAGTTTGGTAAGCTTTATTTTTAAAACCAGTTTTAGGTTTATAGAAAAATTGACCCTTTCCGTTTTCATCTCCATACCCAGCAGTTGCCCCTGTTATAAACATCTTATGTGAGCACATTGCATTTGTTACAGTGGATGAACCAATATTACTGCAGTACTGTTAACTAAACCATGTGGTTTACCTTAGCTTCCCCTTCGTATTGTATAGTTCTATGGATTTTGACAAATGCATAATGTCATATATCCACATTATGGATCATATGACATATGATGTCATATATCCATCATACAAATGGTTTCACTCCTTTATAACAAAAAATCTCACATATTACCTAATCACCCATTCCCCCAACTCTGCTCCTGGCAATGACCGCCCTTTTTACTGTCTGTATAGTTTTTCCTTTGCCAAAATTTTGCATACATTTATGCATCACTTTATGATGATGATGTGTATACATCCTGAGAAGTATGTTAAGTTTGCCATTGTGCAGACGTCATAGAGTATACTTGCACAAACATAGATGGCACGATGACACACCTAGGCTATAGCCTGTGACTCCTAGGCTGTAAACTGGTGCAGTGTATTCCTACAGTGAATACGATAGGCTAGTGGTCCTCAACCTTTCTGGCACCAGGGACAAGTTCCATCAATTTTTCCTCAGACTGGTGGGGGTAGATCTGACAGGAACCGGTGCTCAGGCAGTGATGTGAGTGATGGGAAGCTGGTGTAAACATGGGTGTACCAGTGAAGCTTTGCTGGCTCACCCGCCACTCTCATCCTGTGCCAGTCCTCATAGGCCGTGGACTGGTACTGGTCTACCACTGGGGGTTGAGGACTGCAGATGTAGGCAACTGTAACACAATGACACAGATTTATGTATCCAAACAGAAAAGGTACAGCAAAAATACAGTTGTAATCTTACGGAATCACTCTCATATCTGTGGCTGTATGTGGACTGTTGACACAAATGTTGTTATGTGGTGCGTGACTTCAGTTGGAATCATATGATACGTTGCCTTTTCTTGCTGGCTTTTTTTTTTTCAGTTAGCAGTACTTAAGGGGCCTCCATGTCTTGTCGGAGTTTTATAGCTCATTTCTTTATATCACAGAATAATATTCATCATATGGATATACTACATCTGTTTGTTCACCCAGCACCATTTGTTAAATAGGGAATCTTTTCCCCACTGAATGTTTTTAATTGGCTTGTCAAAGATCAAATAACGGTAAGTAGCTGGATCCATCTCTTGGTTCTCTATTCTGTTACAGACATCTACCTCTCTGCTTTTGTTCCAGTACCATGCTGAAGGTGTGGGTCTAGTTTCAATCTTCTACAGGTTCCCAGACAGTTTACCCAGCACCATTTGTTAAATAGGGAATCTTTTCCCCACTGAGTGTTTTTAATTGGCTTGTCAAAGATCAAATAACGGTAAGTAGCTGGATCCATCTCTTGGTTCTCTATTCTGTTCCAGACATCTACCTCTCTGCTTTTGTTCCAGTACCATGCTGAAGGTGTGGGTCTAGTTTCAATCTTCTACAGGTTCTCAGACAGTTTACCCAGCACCATTTGTTAAATAGGGAATCTTTTTTCCACTGAATGTTTTTAATTGGCTTGTCAAAGATCAAATAACGGTAAGTAGCTGGATCCATCTCTGGGTTCTCTATTCTGTTCCTTACATCTACCTCTCTGTTTTTGTGCCAGTACCATGTTGTTTTGAACACTATCAACTTATAGTATAGTCTGCGGTCTGGTAGCGTGATTCCTCCTGCTTTGTTTTTATTTCTGAGTAATGTCTTGGCTATTCGAGGTTTTTTTCTGATTCCATATAAAACGAAGTATTATTTTTTCAAGATCTTTAAAGTATGACAGTGGAGCTTTAATGGGGATTGCACTAAAATTGTATATTGCTTTGGGTAGTGTGGACATTTTAACAATGTTGATTCTTCCCAGCCATGAGCATGGTATGTTTTTCTATTTGTTAACATTTTCAGCTATTTCTTTTCTTAGAGTTTCATAGTTCTCTTTATAGAGATCTTTCACGTTCTTTGTTAGATAAACTCCCAAATATTTCATCTTCTTTGGCACTACCATGAATGGAATAGAGTCCTTAACTGTTTTTTCAGCTTGACTATTGTTAGTATATATAAAGGCTACCGATTTATGAATGTTGATTTTGTAACCTGAGACGCTGCTGTATTCCTTGATCACTTCTAAGAGTTTTGTTAGAACCCCTGGTGTTTTCGAGATATACAATCATATCATCTGTGAAGAGCGAAAGTTTGATCTCTTCTGACTCTATATGGATACCCTTGATCGCCTTTTCTTCCCTAATTGCAATGGCTAAAACTTCCATTACAATGTTAAAGAGCATTGGAGACAATGGACAACCTTGCCTGGTCCCTGATCTGAGTGGAAATGATTTCAATTTAACTCTTATTTAATAGGATATTGGCTGTGGGTTTGCTGTAGATGACCTCTATCAGTTTAAAAAATGTCCCTTCTATACCAATTTTCTTAAGTGTTCTGATCATGAAGGGATGCTGGATATTACCAAAAGCTTTTTTGGCATCAATTGAGAGAATCATATGGTCTTTGTTTTTTTATCTGTTTATGTGCCGAATTATATTTATAGATTTACGTATATTGAATCAGCCTTGAGACCCTGGGATAAAATCGACTTGGTCATGATGTATAATTTGTTTGATGTGTTGTTGGATTCTGTTTGTTAGGATCTTGTTGAATATTTTTGCATCTATATTCATTAGTGATATTGGTCTATAATTTTCTTTTCTTGTTGGGTCTTTTCTTGATTTGGGGATCAGAGTGATGTTTGCTTCATAGAACGCTTTGGTTAGTATACCTTCTTTTTTTATGTTTTGGAACAGGTTGAATAATGTAGGTACTAGTTCCTCTTAAATAAAGGTTTGGTGGAATTCTGACGTGAAGCCATCTGCTCCCAGACTTTTCTTCTTAGGGAGATTTTGTATGGTTGATGCTATTTCAGAACTTGATGTAGGCCTGTTCAACATTTTCACTTGATTCTGGCTAAGTCTTGGAAGATGACGTGCTTCTAAGTACTGGTCAGTTTTCTTTAGATTTTCATATTTCTGAGAATAAAGTTTCTTGTAATATTCATTATGGACTTTTTGAATTTCTGAGGAGTCTGTTATTATTTCGTCTTTGTCATTTCTGATTGATGAAATTAGAGATTTTACTCTTTTTTTCCTGGTTAGGTTAGCCAAAGGCTTATCTGTTTTATTGAAAAAACCAACACTTTGATTTATTGATCTGTTGTATAATTCTTTTGTTTTCAATTTCATTTAGTTCTGGTCTAATTTTGGTTATTTCTTTTCTTCTATTGGGTTTTGGGGTTGGAATGTCCTTCTTTTTCCAGTTGCTTGAGATGTCGCATTAAGTTGTTAACTTCCTCTCTTTCTGTTCTCTTGAGGAAGGCTTGCAGTACTATAAAATTCCCTCTTAGGACTGCCTTTGTGGTATCCAAGAGGTGCTGATAATTCGTGTCTTCATTGTTGTTTTGTTCCAAAAATTTGGCAATTTCTTTCTTAATCTCATCTATGACCCAGCTATCATTCAGCATAAGGTTATTTAACTTCCATGTTATTGTATGAGTATGCAGATTCTTGTTGTTACTGAGTTCAACTTTTATTCCATGGTGGTCTGAGAAGATGCAAGGAATAATTTCTATTCCTTTAAATTTACTGAGATTAGACTTGTGACCTAAGATGTGATCAATTTTGGAGTATGTTCTGTGGGCTGATGAGAAGTATGTGTATTCAGTTTTGTTGGGATGAAATGTTCTGTAGATGTCTGATGTTGAAAATCTTCTAATAAACTTTTTGGCTATCTGCATGTCTTCTTTGGTGAGATGTCTTTTTAAACTTTTGCCCACTTTTTAATAAGTTTTTTTCTTTTTTTCTTTGTGATACAGTCTCACTTTGTTGCCCTCATCAGAGTGCTATGGCATAATAACTCACAGCAACGTCAAGCTCTTGGGCACAAATGATCCTCTTACCCTTGCCTCCCAAGTAGCTGGGACTGCAGGCACCCACCATACTCCTGGCCATTTTTTAGAGACAGGGTCTCACTCTTGCTCAGGCTGGTCTCAAACTCCTGAGCTCAGGCAGTCCACCCACCTTGGCCTCCTAGAGTGCTAGGATTCCAGGTGTGAGCTACCATGCCCAACCTTTCAATAGAGTTTTCAAAAAGTTGTTAAATTTTAAGAGTTCTTTATATGTTTTCAATACCTATCCTTTATCTAATACAGGGGTGGCGAACAAGTTCGACACAAAGAGCCAAAATTTTAAACTGTGAGAGTCAGAGAGCCACACCACGCAGTGACCTGCCAAAACAGACAAATACTCACACAAAAGCATATAATTTTAACAATAATATATTAAACAC